>JAWCTZ010000880.1:0-28907 GCA_036850595.1 Rhyacichthys aspro | reverse complement strand
GTACAGCTGACTACAAGATTACTTTGAAGAAACCATCCAAACTTAAATCCTCATTGTGGACATGTGTCCTGCTTTTTGAGAGGAACCAGAGTTCACTTCAGCAACTCATGAGTAGTGCCTGCTCTGTTTGTCAAATTCTCTTCTGGCGTTTTGTTAAGAATGTGATAAATACTTACAGTACATTAATGGATTTGGTCACCTCTAGATTTAATCAACTGTCACAACTAAAAGAACAACATTACAGACATTTATGTTACTGGTTTTGGGGTTGTTTAAATATGCAAATTGACCTCAGATATAAAGCTCCAGAAGAGAAGTGTCTCCATGAGAAGAGACTGAATCCAATCATGAAGAGTGTGACTGTGCTGCTGCTGCTGGCTGTTGGACACAGTGAGTTACATATATAGATATAACTCACTGTTAAATGGGGCCACACTCACTCTTTATTCCTCCACAGGTGTGAAGTGTGAGCAGTTGACACAACCAGCCTCTGTGACTGTGCAGCCAGGTCAGAGTCTGTCCATCTCCTGTCGTGTCTCTTATTCTGTTAGTAGCCACTACACACACTGGATCAGACAGCCTGCTGGGAAAGGCCTGGAGTGGATTGGAAGTGATTCTTCTATCAAAGATTCACTAAAGAATAAATTTAGTGCTACTGAAGACTCCTCCAGCAACACAGTGACTCTGAATGGACAGAACATGCAGCCTCAAGACACTGCAGTGTACTTCTGTGCCAGACGACCACAGTAACACAAACATCTCTAGAGCTGTACAACAACCCTGCAGTGTGTGAAAAAATGAGGCCTCCAGAAGGGGAGCTCTTACACCACTAACCATTTTAACAGTAACAGTTTTAATACAAATCTATTATAGATTATATGCCAGGTCTAGAGAAAAAGTACCGAACAATTTTAACAACAACAATTAACAACAATTGATTAAAGTGATTTGAGTTAAATTTTCATCCTCTTGAGTCTGGTGTGTTTTAGTGGGCGGGGTCAATGTAAAAGCCTAGAAGATCCTTTTATTATAAAGACTGGAAAATAAAAGACAAAGTTTAAATGTTTTTGCTCTCTTCCTTGAACCACTGAGAAACATCAGCAATTCCATCAAGTATTTTTGTTAATTAACCTATTTGTAGCGCTTTGAATCCTTTTTCTTTTTCTGTCTTCATGTTGTGTTTATAATATTAACCCTGCTTTAGACAAAATGAGCAGAAACACTGCTGCATTAGTTTAAACTGTGAAAACCTTCACTCCAATGCATTTCAATTCAAAATACCTTTATATATTTATTACAATAATTTTAAGGCACATAGAGCAAGTCAAACACTATAATAAATAAGTTCAAATACTATGATATTAGTGCGATAACTGAATAATAATAAAACAACTTAGTCATTGCCATCATTAAACATGTGAGTAACTAACAAAAACTACACAATAAAATAAATCCTAATGGTTTATTGTAATTTGAAGGTTAAAGGCAGATGTTTTGTTTGTTTTGGAGACTGGAGCAGCAGGAGGTTCTTGTTTGATGAACATCTTGGATTGTTGTCAGCTGATGCACTCAAGTTAATGCTATAATGCAACAAAATAAATACTTTTTTTTTTTTACTTACCAGTAAGTTATAGCAGGAACACATGGAGGGTGGGACAGTCTGGGGATTGTGGTGGTTTGGGGAAACTGTGGTTTAAAACTGAGGCTGTAGGTAAAGAGGGATCAAATATAAATGAGTAAATAGTGACATTATATGCAATAAGACAGAAATATCAAACTTGTTGAATATGAAATGTGTTCAAAACAATTGACCAACAGTTTTGTGCTCCTCTGATCTGTCTTGTTGTTTATAGAGGTTAGATGTCGACTTGCTCCCTGGACAGAAGAGGCTGTTAGTTCAGTTGATTGTCTGTATCTGCAAGAGTTTCAAAGAAATAGCACTGTTTAACCCATGCACCTTTACCATGTACTATGGTACAGTGTTTTATTAGTCGAATGGTTACCTCACAGCTGAGGTAAGTAGGGACTGCTTGTCTCAAAGATAAGGCTGACACTGTGGCATTTGATAGTTATAGTATGTGTTTTCAGAACATATTGAAAGATATCAGATACTTATATTTGTGTTGAGGTGATTCTCACAATGTATTGGGATCTTGTTTCTATAAAAAATACATATATAAATAAATTGAGTAAGGAAGATAAAAACAACCTGCTTTGATTGAAAATAGAAGAGTAGATGTTATCAGGGTCTGTTTGTGGAGCTGGACTGGTTTGGATGGCGGCAGGTTGAAGTTGGAGAGCTGTTGGCTGATGTTTGAGCCATATTTTTGGGTGAAGGCTTTCTGAAGGCTGTAGTTGTTATTGTCTAATAGTGGATGCCCCTGTAGATGTTGATGGTCAACAGTAGCTGGAGGGTGCAGGGCAGACATGATGGATGTTAATTTGTCTGTTGTGGCTGCAGTGAAACATTGGAGGATGGTGTTGAAGCTGGCATTGGGCTGAATACAGCAGAAGTTGCTTTTGGTGAAAAGATGCAGCTCAGTGTTAAAAGCTGCTAAAAGGAGACAGTGCTGTGTGTTTGTGTGTTATTTGACTCAATGCAAACTAGACGACTACAGAACTGTGAGGCTATATAAAGTCCACATGAGAATGAGTGAGGTCACTTCATTTCCTCATGATGTTGTTTTTAACTCTTCTGCTGCTGCTGGCAGCTGGATCCTGTAAGTCTCTGTTAGCATCAGTAAACTCTGTTATAACAGCTCTGTTTAATAAATATCATTTTTTGTTTTTTTTCACAGGTGTGAAGTGTGAGCAGTTGACACAACCAGCCTCTGTGACTGTGCAGCCAGGGCAGAGCCTGTCCATCTCCTGTCGTGTCTCTTATTCTGTTGGTAGCCACCATACACACTGGATCAGACAACCTGCTGGGAAAGGTCTGGAGTGGATTGGAGCACACCGTGCTGGATACACCTTAATCATAAAAGATTCACTAAAGAACATGTTCAGTATAAATTTAGACTCCTCCAGCAACACAGTGACTCTGAATGGACAGAACATGCAGCCTCAAGACACTGCAGTGTACTTCTGTGCTCGAGAGTCACAGTCACACAATCATCTTTAGAGCTGTACAAAAAGTCTTCAGTGTGTTTAAAATGAGCCACCAGAGAGGGCGCTGTTACACCATTAACCTTTTGAACACTAACAATAACATTACATATTGTGCTTCAAGACTTGTTCAAAGTCAAGTGAATAAACACATAAACAGAAAAGATAAAGTCAAATAACACATAACTGTCTACCTTAGAGCATCTCAGTTCTATACCATAAAAATGTAGAAAGTAATAATCACCTGATTTATGTGAATATGGTAATTTTTGGACTGAACACTCAAAAACTCCAGTCACAGTTCAATGCCGTATTTTAATTTAATTTTTCAATTTAACTAAACAGCACATAATAAACATGGATCAGTTTCTCTGCTGTCAGTAACTTTACTTTATCTGCAGCTGTGCAGTATCTTTTGTCATTGAAACTTGACTTTGGATAAACCTCACCATCTGCATCATCTGCATCTGAAGAGCAGTCATTTGGGAATAAAAATATGTAGACAGATCATGAGGCAAAGAACCTTCTGAAGTTGAGTCTGGTGTGTTTCAGAGGGAGGGGTCAGTTCTTTCTTTATAAATATTGGAGAGTAAAAGACAAAGTTTAAATGACTAAGAGTAACTAAATGACTCTATTCACTTTTGCCCATGAACAGAAAACACACAATCACACATTTTTGGTTTTATTTAAAATATGTTCTGTAAAATTTATACCAATATCTGTTATTTTATGACTGAAACTAAAAGTAATGAATAAGCAAAAATATTATCAAATGAATAGGTTTCAAATAAATGCTTATATTGTCCACTAGTCAGAATAATATTTATTATTTCAGCCAAACTTGGTAAATAGATATACTCTATTAAAAGGCCTTAAAGCAGGTGAGAGTTATTGACATCACTGACATCAATAACTGTACCAAAAACACACCCTATCAGAACAAGTCACACAAAACATACTGTAACACACTGCAAATGTATTATCTTTTTATTATTAAAACAATAATTATTAAAGCTAGATCCTCTTTTCTTAAAAAACTCATTTGCATGTCACTTCCTGAAGATGAAGCCCTGATGTGGAGATGCAAATTCTCACTTTGTGCTGGATACTTGTGTGGGTCTCTTGGTGTGGACCCTCAGAGTTCACATCTGCAGTGTCAGGATGATGAATACACTTCATCTGTTGTTAGCTGCTCTCTGTCTGCTCTGTGAGTTGATCTGGTTTTCACTGAACAACAACTGTATTTTGAAATAGTTCTCCTGTTATTTAACCATTTATTTAACACATTTCCTCCACAGGTGTGAAGTGTGAGCAGTTGACACAACCAGCCTCTGTGACTGTGCAGCCAGGTCAGCGTCTGTCCATCTCCTGTCGTGTCTCTTATTCTGTTAGTAGCCACTACACTGCTTGGATCAGACAACCTGCTGGGAAAGGTCTGGAGTGGATTGGAAGGGATTCTGAGATCAAAAATTCACTAAAGAATAAATTTAGCGGTACTTTAGACTCCTCCAGCAACACAGCGACTCTGAATGGACAGAACATGCAGCCTCAAGACACTGCAGTGGACTTCTGTGCGAGACAACCACAGTCACACAAACATCTCTAGAGCTGTACAAAAACACTTCAGTGTGTGAAAAAATAAAACCACCAGAGGGGGAACTCTTACACCACTAACTCAATGCAAAAGACTAGAATCTACTTTCATCATAAAGACTAGAAAATTAAATACACAGTTTAAATGCTTTTGCTCTGTTCCTTGAACCACAGCAGCTCAACACCATGTCCATCAAGTATTTTTATTAATAAACCTATTTGGAGCACGTTAAATATTCTTTCTGTCTGTGTTGTGTCTGTGTTGTTTTATTAATATTAACCCTGCTTTAGACGAAATGAGCAGAAGTGTTGCCCCTTCTCATTGATATGAAGTGACCCCAGATTGAAATTTGAAGGTTAAAGGCAGATGGTTTATTCTTTTGGAGACTGGAGCAGCTGGAGGTTCTTATTTGATGAGGATCTTGGTTCTAAAAAATGGATTGTTATCGGCTGATGCACTCAAGTTAATGTCATTATGCAACAAAATAAAGTAATTGTAGCGAGCGGCGAAGGTTCCAGAATGGTCTCGCTTGTATCACTATTTAGTACACCTTATTACTCTGTTTTTTATTCTATCAGTGTCTATAAGTTAGTACAGCCTTCACCTCTCTGAGGGGGATCTGATGGTAATATAGGCAGATTTATTATTCTCTTAAAGAGTTCCCTTTTCTTCACTTTCTTAATTCAAGAACCTGGTTCCTAAATTATTACTTTCTGCTATTATTAACCCTTTTTATTTTTAATTAGGAGCTGGTTATTACCACAGTGTTCCAACCTATTTTATACTGACTTGACCAGGGCCCAATGATTTCCCCTTGTGTATTCACAGGTTCAGCGTCACGGTCACTCACCTGATGATGATTTATCGTGGGCTGCTGTTCCAGGCCTCTGCGTCAACTTGTAGACCAGTGACTCTCTCAACTGGGAGCTGAGTCAGGGCTCGCTGGCAGATTCTCACAAACACTCAGACGAACAAATATGTTCTTTTCAACCTTGGAAATAAAGTTCTTTTATTTCCGCTGGTTTGTTTTTATTTAAGACAAGACAGACAAACAATAAAACACGACAATACTACAGATGGGGTCTCACTCCTGTCGACTTTATGGCTAGTGCTTATAGACCTGAAGTCGTGGCTAGCGCAGTCGTTAAGGCAGCGTATTCCCTTGTAAAGTTTGTCACTTTACTCAGGAACCCAGTCTTGTAGTTTTATTTTTTTTTTTTTTCTAATATTCCCAGAGGGGCCACGATCACCAATATAAGGCAACGGGATAAGACCTAGCTCAAAGATTGCTCAATGAGAAGGCACTGCTGAATTTGAGCAGCACATATTTATACAGCAAGACCGGAAGACCTGAGAGTGTGACAGACTCCTTACATGGGCAACAGGAAACTGTTGCGGTGCGAGTGCGACAAACTCTGTATAAGGGCAACAGGAAACTGTTGCAGTAAGTTCACTTAACAACATGAGCACTTTCACAAATGATAAAGAATAAAAGAAAAAGTGATAAAATAAAGATACCTGGTTTATACAGTATCATCTCGAACAGCAAAAGAAATGTCATTACATCCATTCACAAAATTTGTCAGTTCACAGAGTTTGACAGTATACCATTACAGGTTATGACAATGTACTGAGTTACACATAATTATATATGAAAAACAGTTACTGAAAACAACAACACGCAAATGCAAATAGATATATAAGTACTTATTCCTTAATAATAACAATAATAATAATAGCTGAATAGCATGTGAGTATATAGACCTATTTTGATTATAAATGCTTTTTCAATGTTGTCACATCCTACTACACCCTCCCTTGACAACTTTGAAAAGGTACAAGTTTTACTTCTAAGGGCAAAGTTCTATTGCCACTGCGTTTCTGCAATAACGACCAGTACTTCTATGGCATTTGCCACATGAGCATTCAACATAAATGACAGGCGAGCGATAATTCCATACAACAGTTACTGCTGAATAAAAACAGTTATAGTACTCAGGAAACTGAAAAGTTTTTACACAACCTCTGATGTGGGGAAGATTACATTGAGATGGGGTTCCATGCGATGTAAAGATTACTTTCATGGGGTATTTAAATCTTTTTTCTAATACATACATCACACCTCCTAATGGTTCTATATTATTTTTCCATATTCTTAATCCATTTGATAATTTTATTTCCGTGAGTGTGCACGTAATAGAGCTCCAACCACAGTCTTTCAAAGGAGAGCAGGTCCTCCCAGATCTAGTATCAGGATTAGTCCAACAAGCTATTAAGGTCAAATGCAGTGTCAGGGTCAAAGGGGGACAATGGACCTCCCAACAGATCCTCCCATAGGAGTCCGTCAGAAAGGTCGAGATTTGTGTTAAATTCCCAATCTGGCTCTTCGGGGTCATCGGGAAGAGGAGCTGTCTGGGGGTTCTCCATGTGTCCCATCCAGAGGCTTTGTTGATATACTGCACGGACCTGGGACAGAAGGGGCCGATGATGGCGCTGGTTCTTTGATTTTTCTGGTTTTGTTGTCATCCTGCTCAGCCCAGGTCCGCGTTTTCCTCAACACACTGGTTCTCCCCACCAGATAAGAGAATGGTGCCCCGTTATCACTCAATCCTTCTACTAACTGCACTCGACCACAACACGGTATCTGAAAAGTCCTGGTTGAGCAGCCTCTCCGCTCTCCTTGAGACTGGTAGCTGGAAAGTTGATTTATTGCCGACAGTCGTGAAATCAGTTGTTCCCTGAGTACTTTTTCTTTTTGAGTATCTATAGCATAAAGACTTTGACGACTCCCCGGGCTGCACCGGACTATCTGGCCATGAGATCCCCTTCGCAGATCCCACGAGGTCAGTGGTTTGATATGCCCATAAGACCCCCTAATCCAGAACACAGGGTGTCGTTGCAAAGTCGAGTCGGTAGCCATGTCTCTGGCGTCAGTGCTATTATTGCTTGCCATTGTTCTGAAGGGTTCTTGCTCTAAGAATGCAGGTCTCTTGGTTGGAAAAGGTATGAGGGATTTAGAGTGTGTACAGCTGATATTTATCTTCACCTGGTATGAGGTTCAACCACGGGTCACTTCCTGCCGCGAGCAGGGGTTCGCCGCGACGGCTTCCGTTGTGGTTTTTCGTCAGCCAGACGCGTGGCTGCACAGACGCGTCTACAGAGGGCTTTTAACCCCACTTTCAAGCATGTGAAAGTAATAACAACACAAAGCAGAAACACTGCTAACCCGATAAGAACATTCTTTATCCATCCCCAAATTGAATTCCAAAAGGAGACAATTCCTTTTCCAGCAGCCACTGCCGTATTCACAATGTCTTTTCCAAGCTTCTCAAAAGCATCTTTTGTTTGTCCTCCAAGCATGGTAAAACCTCTTCCAACCTGTTCCCAAAACGGCGTTATGTGCCCCAGACAGTAAACTTCAAGGTTGGTTTTTGATGAATTAGCGCCCCATATTTTGTTATTTCTCATCGGTTTCATTGCTTCTGAGTTTATTTCAGTTCTGTAGGCTATATGTTCGTTATTTTTACTCAGGACTACTTTGGCATTTACATTCACGCACTGCAGGAGGTTCTTAAAATTGATTACCCCTGCCTTCCACCAGCCAGAGGTGTAAAATTTTCCGAATGACTCTCTATGGTCAGGGCGGGCATATTGTTTTTCTATCACTAAGGTCTGGTCTTTAGCAGTGTATTGGGCTCGATATGTAAGAGCGTCCACTGACGAGCCGTCTACTGGGGATACAAAAATCCTATCCCTGATGCTCCGTATACGGTAGTGCAACAATTTGTTTTCCCTGCCTGCCCATACATAAGTAATTTGCTGGTTGTCACGATTCACATAAGAGCCAGATCGAGTTAGATAAAAATCCCAACTTGGTTTCATTTCAAATTTAAAATGAGTGCCATTAAAAATGACCCAAGGCATAAGCAGGTAATCACTAGACAGGTCCCCTTTGTATCTTTTGGAGATCGTCATTGCTTCTAGTTGGGCCAAAATAAACAGCTGCATTAGCCGTGTTGAGGAGTTTGTGGTGGCCTCTAGTTTTTTGCAATTCAGGCCATGACAGGGACAGGACGCATTGTTTGGTATGCGAGAGTGGATTTGATTTTGCCATCCTGACTCAAATATATTGGTGCATTGAGCCAGTGAAAAGCTATCATCTCCAAAATGTCTAGTGATGTTGGGATGCAAGAAGTTTGGGAGTATCCAGCTGACATAAGTGACATCCGAGTTTCTCCAGCCGCACGTGCCATTGTATACTGCTATCAATTCTTTGGTTATTGGGGAGGAATTGAGTTGTGATGTCACATTATCCCATGACAGATGTCCCCTAAAAATTGTGAATGGCACCGTAACTAGTTGGGAGGTATTGGGATAGGAGGGTGGCTTGGGAAGATCCCAATCACATCCTCCATTCCCTGTGTGGCGCCGCCTATGGCGCCTCTGCTGGAGTCTAGTACTATTTTTCCATATTATAGTAGCGTTCGTCACCTGGGCTGTAGAATTTAATGCGGCTTCACCCAACACCCAGGACTCGTTGGTGTCGTTCGGGGCCGTTTTATTGGTACAATTAGTCGTTATTTTCTCTATACGTGCTCTCGAGACTTGTCCTACTACTATTACTCCAACTCGCATGCACGTCTCTGTCCTGTCTTCACGCCTCCTGGAGCAAAATGCCCATCCAGCTACTTTCCCTTCTCTGATTTCCGCTTTGTAGAACACATTTTCAGATACTGTAGCACTGGAATTCCCTATTCCTATTTCCTTCATTACTTTTACCCAGGTGGTCTGATTGGAACATCCTTCAATGTTAGTTGTATTAGGAGTGTATCCGGATGCATTTAGATGTATTTGCGTCCACCGACGTTGATAGTTTGTCACATTCCCAGCCTGATCTCCCAGATCATCGAAGCATGGGTAGGGGAATTCCCTGTATTCTAGACTTATCTCAGTAAAGTTTCTTATAGTCCACTCTTGTCTCCACTCATACCTATTGCTTTTTTCCATCTCTCCTCCGAGATATGCCGTTACTATAACCACCCACACAGCGGACAGGACGATTAGTCCAAATAGTATTGCCTTTTTCCACGCTAATCTTATTTTTTTCTTGGAGGCCAATCTTTCCAATTTTTCCTCGTAAAGTTCTCTCACTTTTCTCCCTACACTCCCTAATCTTGAAATCCTTTTATGGAGTTTAAATTTGGCTCTGGAATCTCCTGATTCACAACCTGACAGATCGGTGTCCCTCTCTGACTCCATCTAAAATATAAAGAGGACACCGATTAGTACACTTTATTCTGTTTTAACCATGATTCTAACCTTCCGCTTCTTCGGGATGGCCGGCATCGCAAAGACGGCCTGCTCGAAGCGGCACCAAGGCTTGGACAGATTCCTACTTCTTAATTCTGCTTCCCAGATCTCGTCCCACCCTTCCGGTTTAATAGTTGGTGGCCCATCGCAATTTAGGCCTCGAGTTTCCAGAAAGGTCAGCATTCTCTCTCGAGTTACCCGGTTCACGGGGTAATAGAGAAGGCTTTTATCGGTGAGACAGGATTCGTCCTGCATTTCCCAGCTAAATCCCATAATGAGGGTCTCGGGGTTCCCCTCTCCTTCGGAACGCTTTATTATCCTGTGCATCTTTACAAGGCACATCCCGTATTCTCCCTGTCGGCCTAAGGCCCTCTGTGCCCAATTAAACTTCTGTTGTTTCACTTCTATGTGCTTTTCAAAATTTTCCAAAATTATCGTTCCCTCAGGATCGGGCCGTGTCCCTGTAGTGATCCAATCATTCTGTTCCCCACTAGTGGGAAGCCTTGCCCATTTATGTGAGTCTTTTGGTTCTTCCCCTGTTGGCCATAATTCCGATATTATACGGCCAAAGCCTTTAACAGTTTTAACCAGCTGTTTTTTTCCTTGAATCATCTCTAGGACCCTGGCTTTTATCAAAGTAGGGAATTGATCCTGCAGCTGAGTGTACACCTGGTGCCTGTCTGTTCCCAGTGTCGTCTCGCGATAGGCCAACACAGATACAGGAATCCTCCCAGAGGAGGGTTGGTCTGTACACGGGACCCATCCCCCCGTCATTATTTTACACTGACAGCTATCCGACCGGTGATCACACCTCACTATGTCCCAGGATTGTCCTCTTAGAGGCCAACAAACTTTACAAATAGTTACTTTGAATTTCCCAGCCAATTCTACTCCTCTGAAGTCCCCATCCTGTTGTGTTGGAGGCAGGACAGGCCTTTCTCTCCTGACCCCCTCCCATAGGGACAGAAAGACTTGATGGTCACAAAATACGCAGTGTCCAGGAGTGTAAGACTCCCAGATTGTTTGGGTCCCCGGGCGGACCCCGGGAATCTTGCCAGCCCTGACTCGCCCGTTGTACGCAGAGAGGATCAACAGCCCCCTGGTCAAGTAGCCCCTATCTACTAGAGTTACTGAGTCAGCCTGGCTTTCTCCCCTAGTTACCTTGTCATTGTTCCTGCTCGGCCCTGTGCCTGAGCTGGTCGGAGTGCACCCTTCGGCCATCCTTTAAATGTATTACGTTTCCTGTTCTAGATGCTATTCGACCCTTTAACTCCTCGGTTTTTCCGTCCGGAAGTTTCCTTTTTACCCACACCAAATCGTCCTCCTGAAAGACAGGGGCAATAGGTGCAGAGTTAGTTTTATCGTTTAGCTTTTCTCTACTTAGCATCTGATTTAATTTTGTGATGTTAGCCGGGGTCCCCCACTTTTGTCCCATTACTGCTATTAGTTCTTTAGCGTTTCTAATCATCCTTTCGGCCACCCCATTAGTGTGGGATTGATATGCTATCGACCATACCGGCGTGACGCCTAGCTCAGAAAGGAATGACAGTACTTTCGCATTTTTAAACTGTTTAGCATTATCCATTCTCAGTGACTGAGCCCTAGGCTGTCCTGAAAAAAATAGAGATAAGTGTTTTATTATCTCTGCCCCTGTAACCTTCCACATAGGAAACACCATTGCAGCCCCTCCAGCATTGTCAGTCACCACCAATATTTTGTCATGTTTTTTGTCTGTCTGCAGATATCCTACATCTGCTGAAAAGTGTAAACCTGGTTCTGTTGTTTTAATGGGTAGTGCGGTTTTTTCTTGTCTCGGCAGACCGTCTTTTTCTGCACATACGATGCATGCTCGTTTTTGTTTTGCAAACTCTTGTCTGTAGCTGGTTACCGCAATGTTGTTCTTTTTCAAATAACGCTTGCATCTTTCCTGCCCAGCATGGCCCAAAGCCTCGTGTAGGGCCTTTAAAAACTGTCTAGTTTCAGCTGTCGGCACATCGTAACCTGTCGTGGCTTTCCATGCAGCTGGTAAGAAACACAGCGCATTTCCTGTTACAAAAGCCACACGGCCCTGCGCGATTCTGTCTACTTCATCATTTCTCAAAGCGTCTGTGCTGGTTGATGCGGTGTGGCTGTTAATGTGTTCTACTTTTAATTTCTTTCCCTGAAGCAGCTGTGCTATTACTGTCCATTTATCTTTATGGGCTAAATCTTTTCCTTTATAATTCTGATAGTCAGTTTGTTGCCAAATCTTAAGGTCTTGCAACAGACCTTGATACACATACATGCTATCTGTGATCATCCGTGCTCGTCTGATCTTTCTTTTATCCATGAAAGCTAGGGCTTCCAAAGCCGCCTGTACTTCCGTGGTTTGGGCTGTTCCTTCAGTGTAACCTGAATCTTCCCATATCTTTTTCCCTTTGTAGTAGGCCATGAAGGCCCATTTTCCTTTTTCATCTCTTGTAGTTTTAGAGCCATCTGTATAGATTTCCCAATCATAGTGCTCTGGCACTGGGTCCTGCTCCGGCTTTGAAGGGGTTTTCTTTTTGTTGTTCGAAAAGCACCAAAGGGGGTTTGTGAGCATCATTTCCCATTTTTGCCAGCGGGATATTTGTGCTCGGGCTGTTTCCATAGTTCCTTTTGACAGTCCTTTTATTATTTCCTGGTTCGTCTTTACATATACAGGCACTTCTCCTTCGTATCTGATAGTGGATTTGAACACTCGAAATAGAAGCTCAAGCTCCCTCTCTAAGTCTGTGTATTTGGTTTCTGTAGGTGTCCATGCAACGGATAGGATCATAAATGGTTTAGCCTTTGGACCTTCCTTCAAGAAGGCAGTTCCTCCTTCTTCATCACAGATAGTGTGGACATAAATTGGCTGTCCTTCCCTTCTGAGGTCAAGCTCTTGGGAGGTTTCTCTGCAATGCTGCATGACCCTTTTGTACTGCATTTTTTGTTCATCGCTTAGTTTAAAGTCTGTAGTTACTATTTTTCTTTTTGGTCCGGAAGTGTCCACTTTTCGTACTCCTCTTTTCATTTTATGCAGCGGTGCTACCTTTTGTGCGAACTGAGGTATGTGTGCTGACACATATACCAGTTTGCCCAGAGATTTCTCTAACTCTAGAATTGTTTCTGGGTCTTTTATATTTTCCCAATAATCAGGATCCACGGTTCTTTGTTCCCCTGTTATCCTGAATCCTAAATATTTTACCGAAAATTGCCCTATTTCACATTTTTTAAGGCCCAATTTTAGTCCAGCCGAGGTGAGGCGTTCTATTACTTTTGACAGTAGGTCCAAATGCTCTTCTTCTGTGTCATTACAGAAGTACACATCATCTATGTATATCATTACTGGCAGTCCTGCCAGTATTTCTTCCATAGTTCGCTGGAAGACATTTGGACTATTTACAAATCCCTGTGGCAGTCTCGTCCAGACATAACCCTGTCTTCCTAACATGAATCCAGTTTTTAGTTGGGAGGTTTCAGTTAACGGGATGGACCAAAATCCATTTGCTAAATCCAGGCATGTTTTAAACTTTCCTGGTGGTAAATTCCTCAATGAGTGTTGAGGGTTTATTAGGGGCCTTGTGTCTTTGATTGTGACCCTGTTTAATGCTTTTAGATTATGGACCGGTCGGTAGGTGCCGTCCTTTTTCCCTACCGCTTGTATGGGCATTATAGTAGGTGGGTTATTTTCTTTTCTAATCACTCCCAATTCCTCCAATTCTGCCATAGTTTTCATTAATTCTTCTAGAGCTGGTTTGGCTATTGGATATTGTTTCTCTGGCCTCGGCATTCCTCCTTGGATTTCATAGGGTTGCTCAGTTTTTCCTACATCATTTTTGAATTGAGCTGGATTGGCCCGATCAATGATGGCTTTAAGCCTTTTCTTATTGGTTAGGTCTGTTTGTTGCAAAATTTCCTGCTTTTGGGCCTCTACGTTGTAGGCATTTATGTAACCTGCGGATCCTTCTAAATCGTTTATTTTGTTAGCTTTTGAAAGGTCATGAATCCCTAGTAGCGCTTTCGGGCCAGGGATTCCCTTGATCCCATGTTTTTTAGTCATGAATAACACGTCTCTATCTCCATTTGCTAATATTACTTTAACTTTCTCGTCTTGTATTTTCCCGTTTTTATGTATTGTAAAATCTGAACCTGTGTCAATTTGATACTCCTCTCGTATTTTTCCTACAGTGGCAAAAATTTTTCCTTGTTTTTCATATGCCACTGCCTGGATTTTCTCTATTACTGTTTTTTCTGCTGGTTGACTGAATTCTTCTTTTTCCATTCGTCTCTTTTCTTGTTGAGTTCGTCTCTTTCTTCTTTTGACATTTCGTTCCATCTTTCCTTGGAGACATAAGGAAACGGTTCTTTAGGGGGGTTTTGTCCGACTGAACGTGTCCCCCTCCTATTTTCTGGTCTAAAGTCTCTTCTTAGGATTGCCCCTGTGGACTGCCTAGTTACTGGGGGGTCTCTTGATGGAGGGGGTCCTTTCTTTCCCTGAAGGATTCTTCTCCGATCGAAAACAACCATTTCTCTTTTTTGCTCATCTTTACCCATGGAGTCCCATCTTGTGGCCAGAGCTGTAGCGTTAACTTCTACTAAAAATCTCTCCTGCTGCTCTTGTGACACCCCTTTCTCTGTGAAAGTGGTCATTGCAGACAGGAGTGTGGTTTTTCCTGAAAGGACCTGTCCCACCAATTTTTTACGTATTTCACCTGTTCTGGATTCTCCAGGTGTCCGAGGGATTTGCTCTACCAGGGACCTAATGGTGGACCCTCGTGGAGTGCTGACCTGATTTTTCAGGGCCAACAGGCTACATACGGTGGCATTGTCACAGATCCCTGCTGGGAGGTTACTCTCCATCAGGGCCTGCCAGTATTCTGCATCTGTTTGATCTGGTTTTTTGCTGGGCATAAGCTTCACTGTCTCCAGCATTTCGGGGGACAGGGCTCCATCTGCTGGCCACCGGGTGGAAGGTCCTGGTGTGGACATTCCCCACATAGTGTTATCTCCTACTACTGTACTGTTTTGGGGCATTATAAACTCTACCCTTGGGGTAGATGTTTCTGGGGGGATGTGAGACATCGGGGGTGCTCTTGTCTCATCCTGGTGGTGTCTTTCTACGGACTTATCTCTTTTAAAACACCCTTGTTTATAAAAATCATATCCCTGCTGAAGGTAGGCCTCTTTGAATGGCCTTGTGAGGTTTCTTTGTTGCAGTACTTCGGCCGCGGTGGGCCCGTATTCTGCACCAAACCTTTCTGGGGCTGGGATATCATACCAGGGAATGTCGTCGTAGGCATTGTCTTGGTATTCTGGGGCATTTACGCAGTCCAAAAGGGGAGCATAGTCGCCATATCCGGGATGTTTTGCCACTGGGGGCCTACAGGGCGGCGCTCTAGGATTTATTTTCCTTTGAGTAATGGGCTGCGCGCGGCGGTCCCTTGTTCTAGTAATGTAACCAGCTTCTCCTTCCTCCCTTCTCTGGCCCTGCCTTGCTCTTTGTCTTCTAGGGGGTGGAGCTTCCTGCTCTTCCTGCTCACTCTCACTCTCTTCCTGTTCATATTTCTGTCTCAGTAAGTCCGCTATCCGCTGTTGGGAGGGGTGGTTTGGCAGGACTATTACTAATGATTTAAGGAGAGTTTTTCCCAGCGGGAATGGAAGGAGCAGATTTTCAGCTATTTGAAGGTCAGTTATGCCATGCAGCCCTGTTGAGTCTGTCATCACGAATGTCAACTGTCTCAATTCATCCCTCTTTGCTTTCTGAGATATTTCCTGACTCATGGTTTTCCAGGGCCATCTTTTGGGTCCCTTTGGATCGCTAAGGATCCAGAACTCGACCTGTCGTCTATCAGTAGCTGCTATCCAGATCCTTTTTTCCAACCTAGCTTCTCTCAGTCCTCCTTTTGCCTGCCTACCGCTTATTTGTTGTAGCGGAACTACATCCGCTTCACCGTGTTCCATTCCTTTGGCAACATACACCATGCTGCCCGTATTGCCATTCCAGGCTTCTTTAGTCATGACTAGAATTTTACACTGCCCTGCATTTATCTCATCTTCAGGGTCAGGGGGGTTCAGGTAATCTGGTTCGGAACCTTCATCCGATCCTGGCTGTGGCGGGGGGTCATCCCCCTGCTCGCTTGTGGGGGAAGGTGGTGGAGGCCTGTGAGGTGCTCTGTTAGGATTGTCAGGATTTTTTAGGTCCCTATGCCTTCGGCTTATTATTTCGTCCAAATAATTGCAGTATGTGGTCAGTTGGTGTCTCCGGAGGAACACCAGTATTACAGGCTGTCTAGGTCTTTCCCTGACATGATGCAAAATTGCTTTAGCCACTGCCACGTATGAACAGTAGTCCGTATATCCGTATAAACCGTTGCCAAACGGGGTGAGGAAGACAACGTTTTCTTGTGCCTGGCTGAGCCCTTCCGCTATGGCGGAACGCAAGTAGGCTATTTTACGACCTCGAGGGGTCTGAGGGTCGGGGAATCGGTCTGCATGAGCGGTGTAGGCCACGTGGTGCACTACTTGCAGTTCCTCTCGGCCCTCCCTGCCTGTTTCCTGCCTGGCTGATTCTAAATCCAGGAGAACGCCGTCCAATGGCCCTCGCGAGAGGCCATATCTTCTGTCTAGGGCAGCGGCGACGCCCCCTCCGTGATGGAGCCTATGATTGGCCGGGTTAACGGCGGCCTTCGTGCCGTCTCCTGCTATTGAGAAATCTACTGTTTCTAGATCAGCTACCCACATGACAAAACCTTGGTGAGAGAACACTTCCGGCAGCGTAAAGGCTGCCCCCGCTGGGGTTTGGCCTTGAGGCTGGTTTGGAGGCAATGGCGCGTTTGGTTCTACAGGTGGTGCGTATGGGTCCGGTCGGGGATTTACGGATCCTCCCCATAGCGACCCTGGGTTTGACCTGACGTCTAATTCGTCCCTTAGACGTCTTCGTCTGGCTAACTCATCCATTAGTTGTTGAGTAAGCTCCATGCTGTTATAGTCTATGTTGACTCCTACTCGATTTTAGTGATATATCTCGTTATCGGCTAATTCCTGAAGTACGGTACTTCAGGGTTTTTAAGTATTACCTCGGTTGTCCAGGCGCTCCCTGGGCAGTAATACTTGTGCGCGCGTTTCACCGACCTTTTCTGACCGTCCTCGGTTTTTGAGATTCTCTATCAGTAGTCTTTTGATTATCTTCCGCTGGCTCGCTCTTTCTTGTTTTGGAACGCTTTTCTAGTTCGATAAATACTTCTTTGTTTTATAAGAGAGCTTTTCTACTTTTAGATAACAGTTCTTAGTTCAATATTAGATTGTTCCGGCGGAAGTTTACAGATCCTCAGAACCGTCGTCCTGCGACAATCTGCTTCTTATTTACTTTGGTTGAAAACTTCTTTAGGGTTATATATAGTTTTGGTTATAGTAAAAGGTTTCTTTCTGAGAATTAAATCTTTTTACCAATGTCCCTGTTCGGGCGCCATGTAGCGAGCGGCGAAGGTTCCAGAATGGTCTCGCTTGTATCACTATTTAGTACACCTTATTACTCTGTTTTTTATTCTATCAGTGTCTATAAGTTAGTACAGCCTTCACCTCTCTGAGGGGGATCTGATGGTAATATAGGCAGATTTATTATTCTCTTAAAGAGTTCCCTTTTCTTCACTTTCTTAATTCAAGAACCTGGTTCCTAAATTATTACTTTCTGCTATTATTAACCCTTTTTATTTTTAATTAGGAGCTGGTTATTACCACAGTGTTCCAACCTATTTTATACTGACTTGACCAGGGCCCAATGATTTCCCCTTGTGTATTCACAGGTTCAGCGTCACGGTCACTCACCTGATGATGATTTATCGTGGGCTGCTGTTCCAGGCCTCTGCGTCAACTTGTAGACCAGTGACTCTCTCAACTGGGAGCTGAGTCAGGGCTCGCTGGCAGATTCTCACAAACACTCAGACGAACAAATATGTTCTTTTCAACCTTGGAAATAAAGTTCTTTTATTTCCGCTGGTTTGTTTTTATTTAAGACAAGACAGACAAACAATAAAACACGACAATACTACAGATGGGGTCTCACTCCTGTCGACTTTATGGCTAGTGCTTATAGACCTGAAGTCGTGGCTAGCGCAGTCGTTAAGGCAGCGTATTCCCTTGTAAAGTTTGTCACTTTACTCAGGAACCCAGTCTTGTAGTTTTATTTTTTTTTTTTCTAATATTCCCAGAGGGGCCACGATCACCAATATAAGGCAACGGGATAAGACCTAGCTCAAAGATTGCTCAATGAGAAGGCACTGCTGAATTTGAGCAGCACATATTTATACAGCAAGACCGGAAGACCTGAGAGTGTGACAGACTCCTTACATGGGCAACAGGAAACTGTTGCGGTGCGAGTGCGACAAACTCTGTATAAGGGCAACAGGAAACTGTTGCAGTAAGTTCACTTAACAACATGAGCACTTTCACAAATGATAAAGAATAAAAGAAAAAGTGATAAAATAAAGATACCTGGTTTATACAGTATCATCTCGAACAGCAAAAGAAATGTCATTACATCCATTCACAAAATTTGTCAGTTCACAGAGTTTGACAGTATACCATTACAGGTTATGACAATGTACTGAGTTACACATAATTATATATGAAAAACAGTTACTGAAAACAACAACACGCAAATGCAAATAGATATATAAGTACTTATTCCTTAATAATAACAATAATAATAATAGCTGAATAGCATGTGAGTATATAGACCTATTTTGATTATAAATGCTTTTTCAATGTTGTCACATCCTACTACAGTAATCATTTAATTTTTTTTACTTACTTAGCAGTAAGTTTCAGCGGTGGAGGCTGTAGGTAAAGAGAGCTCAAATATAAATGAGTGAATAGTGACATTATATGCAATAAGACAGAGATATCAAACTTGTTCAATGTAAAATGTGCTCAAAACAATCCTTTCTTTATAAATATTGGAGAGTAAAAGACAAAGTTTAAATGACTAAGAGTAACTAAATGACTCTATTCACTTTTGCCCATGAACAGAAAACACACAATCACACATTTTTGGTTTTATTTAAAATATGTTCTGTAAAATTTATACCAATATCTGTTATTTTATGACTGAAACTAAAAGTAATGAATAAGCAAAAATATTATCAAATGAATAGGTTTCAAATAAATGCTTTTATTGTCCACCAGTCAGAATAATATCTATTATTTCAGCCAAACCTGGTAAATAGATATACTCTATTAAAAGGCCTTAAAGCAGGTGAGAGTTATTGACATCACTGACATCAATAACTGTACCAAAAACACACCCTATCAGAACAAGTCACACAAAACATACTGTAACAAACTGCAAATGTATTATCTTTTTATTATTAAAACAATAATTATTAAAGCTAGATCCTCTTTTCTTAAAAACTCATTTGCATGTCACTTCCTGAAGATGAAGCCCTGATGTGGAGATGCAAATTCTCACTTTGTGCTGGATACTTGTGTGGGTCTCTTTGTGTGGACCCTCAGAGTTCACATCTGCAGTGTCAGGATGATGAATACACTTCATCTGTTGTTAGCTGCTCTCTGTCTGCTCTGTGAGTTGATCTGGTTTTCACTGAACAACAACTGTATTTTGAAATAGTTCTCCTGTTATTTAACCATTTATTTAACACATTTCCTCCACAGGTGTGAAGTGTGAGCAGTTGACACAACCAGCCTCTGTGACTGTGCAGCCAGGTCAGCGTCTGTCCATCTCCTGTCGTGTCTCTTATTCTGTTAGTGGCTACTACACACAGCTTGGATCAGACAACCTGCTGGGAAAGGCCTGGAGTGGATTGGACAAAGATCCACTGGATATTCTTACTACAAAGATTCACTAAAGAACAAGTTCAGTATAGATTTAGACTCCTCCAGCAACACAGTGACTCTGAATGGACAGAACATGCAGCCTCAAGACACTGCAGTGTACTTCTGTGCTCGAGAACCACAGTCACACAAATCATCTCTAGAGCTGTACAAAAACACATCAGAGTGTGAAAAAAATGAAGCCACCAGAAGAGGAACTCTTACACCAACAAGTAATTTAACAATAACAATGACATTACATACTGCCATGCAAGATTTTTTCAGGTTAAAGTGAAAAAAGACACAAAATAAGTTATTTAAAAAACAAATAAATAAAACTTTTTGAGATCTTAGCAGCTGTTCTACTTAACTTCTCCATCAGTTAAACATTGTCACATGATTGTTTCAGCTGCATCTAAAGAGCAGTCATTTAGCAGTAAAAACATGCTCCGATGATGTGTGGGAAACAACCCTGAAAAGGTTTGTTTTTATTTCAAAAACCTCAGATGATTTTTAATAACACAGAATATAAGTCTACAAAAGTGAAGACACATGTGGATGTACCAACAACTAATTCTGACCAAATGATTAAACAATTATTCATGGACTTCTATTGTGGAGTCTGGTGTGTTTCAGAGGGAGGGGTCAATGCAAAAGCCAAACCTTGCCTTTATAAATACTGGAGAGTAAAAGACAAAGTTTAAATGATTTAGAGTAACTAACTATTTACTTTTACCCATAAACAGACAACACACAATCACAAGATTTCAGTTTCATTTAAAATATGTTCTTACCAATATCTGTTATTTTATGGCTGACGCTAAAAGCAAAGAATGAGCAAAAATACTATCAACTGAATAGGTTTGAAATAAATGCTGTTATTGTCCAACAGTCAGTGTAATATTTATTATTTCAGCCAAACCTGGTAAATAGATACACTCCATTGAAAGGCCTTAAAGCAGGTGAGAGTTATTTTACTGATGTCAGTTACTTTACCAAAAGCCCACCTTGTCAGAGCACCTCACACAGAACTCAATGTAACACATACTGCAAATGTATTTTTTTTATTTTTATTATAAAAATAATTATTATTGTAAGATCCTCTTTTCTTAAAAAAATATTTGCATGTCACTTCCTGAAGATGAAGCCCTGATGTGGAGATGCAAATTCTCACTTTGTGCTGGATACTTGTGTGGGTCTCTTTGTGTGGACCCTCAGAGTTCACATCTGCAGTGTCAGGATGATGAATACACTTCATCTGTTGTTAGCTGCTCTCTGTCTGCTCTGTGAGTTGATCTGGTTTTCACTGAACAACAACTGTATTTTGAAACTCTTCTCCTGTTATTTAACCACATATTTAACACATTTCCTCCACAGGTGTGAAGTGTGAGCAGTTGACACAACCAGCCTCTGTGACTGTGCAGCCAGGTCAGCGTCTGTCCATCTCCTGTCGTGTCTCTTATTCTGTTAGTGGCTACTGGACACACTGGATCAGACAGCCTGCTGGGAAAGGTCTGGAGTGGATTGGATATCATTGTGCTGGATGCACAGTGGTCCTTAAAGATTCACTAAAGAACAAGTTCAGTATAAATGTAGACTCCTCCAGCAAAACAGTGACTCTGAATGGACAGAACATGCAGCCTCAAGACACTGCAGTGTACTTCTGTGCTAGAGACCCACAGTCACACAAATCATCTCTAGAGCTGTACAAAAACACATCAGTGTAAATTACACTATAAAACCACCAGAGGGGGAGCTCTCACACCACCAACAATTTGACCTAAACCCTTGACAAGAGAAAGACACAGAATAATAAATACTGTATAAGTGTGACTCACATATTATTAATCCTTGTTGCTGATGCAGTCTGTTGTCAGCAACCTTCCTCTTTTATTTGCAGCTCTGCAGTGTCTCTAAATGAAAACTTGACATCGTCGTGTGATTAACATTGTCACATATAGTAATTGTTTCAGCTGCATCTCCAGAGCCATTCAGCAGTGTAAATATAATCAGATAAGTCTTGAGACAGATCCCAGTCTTACCTTTCTTTATAAATATTCAAGCACAGAATCAGAGCTGCACAAAAACTTCATCTACTTACTTTTTTCCATGAAAAGTTGAGACAAACAGTTGATTTCATATATTTTAATTTACAACTTGAGTCAAGTCAGCATTTTTACGACAATGTCTGGCCATAAGACATCTACATGTGATCAAAATAAAACAGCAAAAAATTAACATATTAAAAACAGACACATAGTATTAACACTGAGCTGTGTGTTTATGCAAATTGACCTCAGATATAAAGCTCCAGAGGAGAAGTGTCTCCATGAGAAGAGACTGAATCCAATCATGAAGTGTGTGACTGTGCTGCTGCTGCTGCTGGCTGTTGGACACAGTGAGTTTTACTGGATATAACTCACTGTTAAATGGGGCCACACTCACTCTTTATTCCTCCACAGGTGTGAAGTGTGAGCAGTTGACACAACCAGCCTCTGTGACTGTGCAGCCAGGTCAGAGCCTGTCCATCTCCTGTCGTGTCTCTTATTCTGTTGGTAGCTACTGGACACACTGGATCAGACAACCTGCTGGGAAAGGCCTGGAGTGGATTGGATGCAAATATACTGGAGGTTCTTACTACAAAGATTCACTAAAGAACAAGTTTAGTATAGATGTAGACTCCTCCAGCAACACAGTGACTCTGAATGGACAGAACATGCAGCCTCAAGACACTGCAGTGTACTTCTGTGCTCGAGAACCACAGTAACACAAATCATCTCTAGAGCTGTACAAAAACACATCAGAGTGTGAAAAACATGAAGCCACCAGAAGAGGAACTCTTACACCAACAAGTAATTTAACAATAACAATGACATTACATACTGCCATGCAAGATTTTTTCAGGTTAAAGTGAAAAAAGACACAAAATAAGTTATTTAAAAAACAAATAAATAAAACTTTTTGAGATCTTAGCAGCTGTTCTACTTAACTTCTCCATCAGTTAAACATTGTCACATGATTGTTTCAGCTGCATCTAAAGAGCAGTCATTTAGCAGTAAAAACATGCTCCGATGATGTGTGGGAAACAACCCTGAAAAGGTTTGTTTTTATTTCAAAAACCTCAGATGATTTTTTAATAACACAGAATATAAGTCTACAAAAGTGAAGACACATGTGGATGTACCAACAACTAATTCTGACCAAATGATTAAACAATTATTCATGGACTTCTATTGTGGAGTCTGGTGTGTTTCAGAGGGAGGGTCAATGCAAAAGCCAAACCTTGCCTTTATAAATACTGGAGAGTAAAAGACAAAGTTTAAATGATTTAGAGTAACTAACTATTTACTTTTACCCATAAACAGACAACACACAATCACAAGATTTCAGTTTCATTTAAAATATGTTCTTACCAATACCTGTTATTTTATGGCTGACGCTAAAAGCAATGGATAAGCAAAAATATTATCAACTGAATAGGTTTGAAATAAATGCTGTTATTGTCCAACAGTCAGTGTAATATTTATTATTGTAGCCAAACCTGGTAAATAGATACACTCTATTGAAAGGCCTTAAAGCAGGTGAGAGTTATTTTACTGATGTCAGTTACTTTACCAAAAACCCACTCTCTCAGAGCAACTCACACATAACATACTGTAACACACTGCAAATGTATTAACTTTTTTATTATTAAAACAATAATTGTTAAAGCTAGATCCTCTTTTCTTTAAAAATAATTTGCATGTCACTTCCTGAAGATAAAGCCCTGATGTGGAGATGCAAATTCTCACTTTGTGCTGGATACTTGTGTGGGTCTCTTTGTGTGGACCCTCAGAGTTCACATCTGCAGTGTCAGGATGATGAATACACTTCATCTGTTGTTAGCTGCTCTCTGTCTGCTCTGTGAGTTGATCTGGTTTTCACTGAACAACAACTGTATTTTTGAAACTCTTCTCCTGTTATTTAACCACATATTTAACACATTTCCTCCACAGGTGTGAAGTGTGAGCAGTTGACACAACCAGCCTCTGTGACTGTGCAGCCAGGTCAGCGTCTGTCCATCTCCTGTCGTGTCTCTTATTCTGTTAGTGGCTACTGGACACACTGGATCAGACAGCCTGCTGGGAAAGGCCTGGAGTGGATTGGATATCATTGTGCTGGATGCACAGTGGTCACTTAAAGATTCACTAAAGAACAAGTTCAGTATAAATGTAGACTCCTCCAGCAACACAGTGACTCTGAATGGACAGAACATGCAGCCTCAAGACACTGCAGTGTACTTCTGTGAGAGAACCACAGTCACACAAATCATCTCTAGAGCTGTACAAAAACACATCAGTGTGTGAAAAACATGAAGCCACCAGAAGAGGAACTCTTACACCACATTAAACAATTACAATGACGATTTATTCAGTCAAGTGAGTAAACACACAAACATAAATGATAAACTCAAAAAACGCATAAATATCCTCCTTAGACCTTCTCAGTTCTACACCTTAAAATGTTAGAAAATGATAATCAATGTGAATATGGTTATTTATTGGGCTAAACACTCAGAAACCCCAGTCACAGTTTTATCCTGTATTTTAATCCCAATTTAACTTAAATGGTACATAATAAACATGGATCAGTTCTCTGCTGTCAGTACCTGCAGCTTTGCAGTGTCTTTCGTCATGGAAACCTGACTTTGGATGAACTTCACCATCTGCATCATCTGCATCTGAAGAGCAGTCATTTGGGAATAAAAATATTTAGACAGGTCATGAGGCAAAGAACCTTCAGAAGTTGAGTCTGGTGTGTTTCAGAGGGAGGGGTTGATGCAAAAGCCGAGCCTCTCCTTTCTTTATAAATATTGGAGAGTAAAAGACAAAGTTTAAATGACTGAGAATAATACAGCAATGATCCTCCTTCAGTATTGGGTTGTTTGTCTTGTCCTGTCTGTCAGCTGGTCAGGTGAGACCAATACTATTATTTACTTAAACTCTGTTTGATCCACCTAAGCTAATGATG
This sequence comes from Rhyacichthys aspro, assembly GCA_036850595.1. Taxonomy (NCBI): domain Eukaryota; kingdom Metazoa; phylum Chordata; class Actinopteri; order Gobiiformes; family Rhyacichthyidae; genus Rhyacichthys; species Rhyacichthys aspro. Next base: position 4,057 of record JAWCTZ010000880.1, on the reverse strand, counting down.
TTTCAATATTTTAGGAGCTCGTGGACAAAAGCTGATTCAGTCTGAAGCAGTGGTTAAAAGGCCTGGACAGACCCACACACTGACCTGCACATATTCAGGCTTCAGTAGTGATTATGCTACTGCTTGGATCAGACAGGAGAGTGGAAAAGGACTGGAGTGGATCTCTTACATCAGTGATGGCAGTGTAAGCATCTACTACTCTGAGTCAGTTAAAGGCCGTTTCACAGTGTCCAGAGACAACAGCAGAAAGGAGGTGTATCTACAGATGAGCAGTCTGAGACCTGAGGACACAGCAGTGTATTACTGTGCCAGAGACACAATGAGACACAACAGCAGCAGAGCTGTACAAAAACTACTTCTCTATTTACTTTTGCCGATTAGCTTCATTGTCCATAATAATAACTACATTAAAGATATAACGCAGGATTTCTAGAGAGTTTATAAGGTTTCTCTTTTTGAATAAACTATTGCCACAGTTTGGCTGAAGGCTATACACACAAAAAACTGTAGCGTACATATAAACAAAGAAAAAAAAACTATGAAATACTGGGCATGCATAGTGTGTTTATTGATACTAGTCACCTCCATATTGAGCATTGTTGATTAAGGGAGATTTACAACATGGAACATTTTTTTCCAAATCCTTTTGGGATTTTAGTTGTTAATAAAAGAAAAATTAACTTTTAACAAGATGAAATCCCATATATTGTTGTTGATGTGTGCACCAATGCACTGACACACAAACTAAACAAATATTCATTCATTGTGTCCATAGTTATTTCAAAGTACTCTTTTCACTCTATAACATACAATAATTCATTTTCCCCCAAGACTGATGTGTCTTTGTCGTATTCAAACATGTCACTGTTTTGCATAAATAGTTCCTCTCTGTTACATCTGTTTCCAGCAGAGGGAGTTGTATGCAAATCAATTATTCTTTATACTGACACTTTTCGCAGATCTGGTTCATTTGGGCCAGTTTATGTGGCTACACAGGGCGGTGAATTTAATCATTGAAGTTTGATGTTTTATTAAAAAAATGGGAAATAGAGTTGTCTTAACTTTACTCTTTGCCGCTACTATTAATGGTAAACTTTCTTCTTCTCACATGTTCTTGAAAACGTCTTGATCCTTGTTCATTGATACCAGCATTTTTCTTCAGGCGTTTGGGCAGAGATCAGACTAGACCAGCCGTCATCTGTGGTAAAAAGACCTGGAGACACTGTGAAGGTGTCCTGTGCCACTTCTGGTTATACCATGACCAGCTATGCCATTAACTGGATACGGCAAAAACCAGGCCGAGCTCTGGAGTGGATGGGGTGGATTAACACAGCAACAAGCGCTCCGAGCTATGCCAGTGCCTTTCAAAGCCGTTTCAGTTTTAGTCAAGATGTTCCCAGCAGCACCCAGTACCTGGAGATCACAGGTCTGACAGCAGAAGACAGCGCTGTTTACTACTGTGCTCGATAGACACAGTGACACAGACAGTGGAGCAGCTGTTCAAAAACCTTCACCAAATGTCCACTGAAGCTTTACAATAAATATTCATGTTATAAGCAAGACCCCCTTCAAAATCTTTAAGATGTATCACAAACAGAGGCACACACAAAAAGATTAGATTGTAATCATGTACGAGTAACAAACCCTCAGGAATTAAGCAGAAAGAAACTGCTGCATAGATGCTTTTGTCGTGTGTTGAGTTTGGTTTGTAAATGTTGTTTCTATCGTAGGAGGAGCTCGAGTGAAGATGTTATTTAAAGCAGGACCGTGCACTCGACAGCAACACAGAGCAAAGATGTCTCCTACAAAGCTCACGTTCCTGGTGTGTGCTGTGTGTTTGTTAACTGTTGTCAGTGCTTGGAGCATAACAGAGTCTGGAGCGGCTGTAAAACGACCTGGAGAATCCCACAGACTGACATGTACTACATCTGGGTTTGACTTTAGTGGTTATGCGTGGAACTGGATCAGACAGGCTCCCGGTAAAGGTCTAGAGTGGATTGCATTTGTGCACACATACAGTAGCCACATCTACTACTCCGAGTCTGTCCGAGGGAGGTTCACTATCTCCAGAGACGACTCCAGCAGCAAGGTGTATCTGCAGATGAATGGACTGAAGACAGAGGACACTGCAGTGTATTACTGTGCCAGTGGAGACACTATGAGACAGAACAACAGAAAGGCTTTACAAAAATGACTTCCTCTTTTACTGCATCGTCACGTGTCTCTGTAGAATCTAAGAAACATTTTAGTGCACGTAAATAAAATGAGAACTATGAATATGTTCCAGCAAACTAGAAATTCATATTGTCATTATCCTTCATTATCATCCAAAATGTCATAATGCAAAGATAAAAGCACTTCAAGCCAATAAACATCAAGTATTGTGTTTCTGGGAGGAGTCAATGCAAAGTCCTGTCCTCTATTATAGTGTGTGCAGAGAGGACAGAGACACAATGGACATAATGGACTACAGGACAGCCCTGCTTCTGCTAACTGCCTACTGGACAGGTGCTGTTCACTGGTCCTGAAGAGATGTTGGTCATTTGTAGCTCTTTAGTATTTCATGTTTATTGTTTCCACAGGGATCTACGGTCAGACTCTGACTGAATCTGGTCCAGCTGTAAAACGACCTGGAGAATCTCACACACTCACCTGTACAGCTTCTGGGTTCACATTTAGCAGCTACTGGATGAGCTGGATCAGACAGGCTCCTGGACAAGGGCTGCAGTGGGTCGCTACTATTAGCCACGGTGGTGACGCTACCTATTACTCTGAGGCAGTTAAAGGCAGGTTCACCATCTCCAGAGACAACAACAAACAGCAGCTGTATCTGCAGATGAACAAGCTCCAAACTGCAGATTCTGCGGTGTATTACTGTGCCCGAGAGCCACTGTGACTGAGTCAAAGAGAGGAGCTGTACAAAACTATATAACAGGAGACTTATCCCCCACATCTAAAGTAAAGTATCTAAAGTATCAGTATTATCTGTCCACCATAAAACACTCCCTAATATCTCCCGCTCCACTGTACCTTCATTAAAAAAAAAGCTGGCCTTCATGAATAGAACAGAATGAACACAATGTCCACAAATTTTGGTAGAAATGACAGTAAACAATCACACCTCAAATCTAACTCAACAGAAAATTTTTCAACTGTACACATTTTAAAAAAGAGGTATTACATGCCTCAGATAATGACAAATGACTATCTTTAAATATATTATCTCGATAGAATGACTGATACGACACTGTGATGCAAATGAGTGTGTGTTATAAAGAGGTGCAGTGTGAGTGAGACACAGAGGAGTCCACGTCCCACATCAGTCATGTTCTCTGTGGCTGAGCTACTGCTGCTGGCAGCTGCTTCCTGTGAGAACTTTTCACTTGGACAAACACAGCACTAACATGTGTTTGAATAAAGAACAAAGGAATAATCTTGGTTTGTGTTTCCACAGGTACAGTGTACAGTATAGACCTGGTCCAGCCAGACTCAGTGGTGGTCCAGCCGGGTCAGTCTCTGACCATCATCTGTCGAGTCTCTGGTTACTCTCTGACTGATAACAGCTATGCAACAGGTTGGATCAGACAGAGAGAAGGAAAACTGGAGTGGATTTTCCATCAGTGGGGGATAAGTGGTATTCGTCAGAACGATGCCCTGAAGAACAAGTTCACTCTGAACAGAGACACATCTGCTGGAACTGTGACTATTAGAGGACAGACGGTGCAGCCTGAGGACTCAGCGGTGTATTACTGTGTTCGCTATAAACACAGTGACACAAAACACCAGGGGAGTTGTATAAATACTCAATCCCCAAAACAATGTTGTAAAGCACATTCAGCTAATTTATTTGAAAAGGAAGCCATAAAACATATACACTTTGAATTAGCCATTTAATGTAATTTGGTTCAAACTCAACAAAAGTAAAAAATTTTTATTATCTGTTGCCTGTGTGAGATCAGACTAGTTTTTATGAAAATGCTTTGGTCCCGATCTATTTTTTATACTCAGCCAAAACAGAAGTAGAATCATCAATCAAATCTCTCAGAAATAAGTAAAT
>JAWCTZ010000879.1:0-28978 GCA_036850595.1 Rhyacichthys aspro | reverse complement strand
CAACAAAAATGTGGATAAAATGATATATTTTGGTCTTCACTGAAGCTCAATTTGCAATTTGGCCACTTGTTTTCAATAAACTTTACCAAAGAATACATTCAAATAAACAATACACTGCTATTTGCTGATTGTAAATGTGTTGCCAGCTCCTCCCATTTGCCCCAGGGTAAGTGTATATTGTTTTTTAACCTTGGCAGAAGTTTTGGAGGCGGGGGTCTGAGGCGGTGGGTGCAGTAATATGAGCCCCGCTGAGATAATTGGCTTTCACTTACAACTCATCAGAGGTGGGCTCTTCTCGACTAATGCTCACCGTGTCCTCCCATCACAACAACTCGCTCAATTAAACGCCGGCCGTACGTCTTGTTTCCGAGTCGTACGAACGATACAAAAGTCTACTCAGTCGAAGACGTTCAGCTTTGTGTGTAGAGAACGATTATAAACATCTATCCAATGAATATTTCAGGAATCATGACAGTCCATTGTTATGAGTCATGTTGCATCGAGTCATTAAGGAAGCCATTTTGTGAAAGAACGATACAGAAACGATATATTTAATCCACATTAGCGTTGGTGTTTCCTTTACAAACAACACAGCATTTTCTAATAAAGCTGATGTTTATATTATTATTATTATTCGGAAAAGTCTGTTTTTATCAGTCTACATTACAAAGCAACACCACGAAAGACTTAAACCAGATGTACTTTACAAAGTTTATAGTGTCTATAGTGTTTATAAAATGAAGTGATAGTTTGGGAAACGGCATAAAACTACAGCAAGTTGTGTGTTTAAAAAGCTCAATATAACAATTCAGACATTTTAAAGTCTGTATTTGTGGAAATGTGCATCTGAAACAAAAGTACTCTAAGTTCAGTGACTTTGTGGTAAAAGCAAAATGGCTCCAGGTTCAAGTTAGTTAATGGACACCAGGCTTAGAGCAGCACAAATAAGTGTAAATGTTTCCAATTGTATTTCTATAGTCTAGTATCACAACAATAATTGGCTCAAAGGGATGAACAAAAATGAAATTACTCGATCAGGATCAGAGGAAAAACTAAAAAACTAAAAAAATAAATAAAAAAACCCTGAGAAACCTAAGTGAGGGTTTTAATATCTGATTTTATTTTTTATTTTTTATTTTTTTAAGGCATTATTTGTGATTGGATGAAACTCATGTGACTTTATCTGATTTTAATTCATAAATAACTCTGCCTCCTTCACCAAAAACTAACTCCTCATGAGTCTGGATTTGGTCTAAAACGGGACTTGGACTGTTTTAAATTCATTCACAAAGACATTTTCCGGTGTAACATACCTTAGTCTTGGTGTTTTCTTGGTCTTAGTGTGATCTTGACTCCAACAATTACAAACTTTATGTGTATTCTCAAAGGAAAACCACGATTTTTAATGAACTTTCTAAATAAAATCCCCTCTTGTACCAGTTCTACTCCATTAGATACCATTTTTTCCTATTTTTATCCGTTGTCCAGAAGCCGTGCAGACGTGTCCCGTTAGCGTCCGATCTCACGCAGACGAAGATTAAAGACGTGGCTGAAGAGCTGGACGCAGATTCGGCTCAGTCCGGCGAAGTATTGTGCTTACAGTTTATATCTAGGATTGAAATGAGAGAGCGAAAGCAAAAGGGAATAAGACAAGGTCGCCGGCTGACTTATCACTTGTCTCGTTACTTGAAACAGCAACTGTCAGCAGCCGAGCGTCTTCTTCGGGCTCGGTACATATTCATACTACAGCAGAAAGAGAGCGCCGCTGCCACTTACGCATCGCCACGGAGATTCTTCTGGTCTCAATTAGGAAACAGCAGCTCTATCGCCAAGTTTTAGGTATTTATGTAATGTTTCCCCCTAAAAATGTGGCTGGATTTAATGTCATTGTTTGAGGTTTTTATGGAACCACACTTACCTACTGATTTATGATCTATTTTTCATCTTTTTTGAGCTGTTTCTCTGTAAAATAAGATGTATTTTCAACAGAATAACCCATTTCCTTGGTTTATTTCCTTGTTGACATCAGTGTCGACCAATGGGAGCGCTCCTTTTTACCTGAAGTGAGCTGTGATTGGACAAAATCTATTAAAATCCTTAATTATAAAGCCTAGATCATGTCTTAAGGTCTCGTTTTTTCAGATGATTCCTGTTACAATAAACTTTAGGTGATTCAACTGAGAAACTAAATGCAACCGTAACTTTTAAGTGTGATGAACTTGAATAAATGCAGACGCTCTTGTTAACGTCAGGTGTATAATGCATCTGTAAAAGGGGCTATACACATGTTTTGACTTTGATAATCTGACGTTTTAACTGTTGAGCATCAAAAGAGATAAACAACAATACAAAACTAGGATTTTCCCTGAGAAAACTTAAACTGGTGACTAAAAATCTCATTCTTAAGTGGAGACAATGATGGAGGCAGTAAACCTGTTACAACAGAGTAGACCATGTGACCAATCAGAGCAAAGAAAGCTTTAAAAAGAAGGTACTTAAACACTCAAAAATGAAACGTTAATGTTTTTCTAATCTACTCAGAAATGCAGTGATACCTATTCTTATCTAAATACGATCAAACAAAGAGCCTTTTACATGTTTTAGTACCTTTTTCAACTCAAAGAAACCAATTTTCAAAAAGAAGAAAAGGCACTGAGTGTGAATTAATCAAGTTCTTAAATTTAGCTCTTCAGATAAAGCTGTTAAATGTCGGCGCAGTGTTACACAAGGTTTTCCCTGCGCTTCTTGTGTAAAACCTCTCAAAGCTGATCAGATAAAGCCCCGAGTGTTTGTTCCTGTTATGCTGCTCCTCTCATCAGCCGTATCTCGTTTGAAGCTCAACAGTTCATTCACTTCATTGATTCCGGGCTCCGTCGTCAGCGATAAGCGCCTCGTCGGTGACATTTTTGCATCGCGGCTTCGAGATTAGAGCGCAATCAGTGAGTTCATTTGGTGTTACTCCTCAGATCTCTGCCAGGTCTGTGTATCGCCGCTCCTTTGACTTCCCGCCATTACAGAAAACGATTCCGTGGAGCCATTTAGGTTCTTCTGTGATGCTCCCAGAAAATTAAAATCAATTAGGTTTTGTTGTCTCGCACTGAATCGAAAACTCGGCCTTATTGCAATAATTGCTACGTTTCCCTCGAGGTCTCATGTTTTAGAGAAAGGACAAGTGCACTCATTGCTTCGAGAGAAACGAAGCTCTGACCCTTCTCAAACGCTCATCGATTCACACGACATCACTTCCTGTTGGAGCCAGGGATCAATTCAAATTTAGTTTCCGTTTCCAGCAAAAGACTATATATTTTTTTTTTTGGAAATGCTGTGTTGAGCTTTTATTTGTGATAATGCTGCATCAGGGCAATATGAGGTGAAGTGAAGAGCAAACTCAAAAGATACTAATGTCATGGACACTTTGAATTAGTTTTTAGTGTGAAATATTGGGGATCGTGCAGTTTTAATATATTTAATAAACAATTTCTGATGTCATACTGTCTTAAAAGTGCTTTACCTGATTTTTTTTCCTGATTGCATTTAGTTTTTCAGTTGAATCACCTAAAGTTTATTGTAACAGGAATCATCTGTGAAAAATGAGACCTTAAGACGTGATCTAGTCTTTATAATGAAGGATTTTAATAGAAATTAGTGGGATTTTGTCCAATCACAGCTCACTTCAGGTAAAAGGAGCGCTCCCATTGGTCGACACTGATGTCAACAACGAAGGAACAAGGAAATAAACCAAGGAAATGGGTTATTCTGTTGAAAATATGTCTTATTTTACAGAGAAACAGCTCAAAAAAGATAAAAATAGAGAAACAGGAGCAAATTAAACATGAATAAATGTTGGTAACGGAGATAATTACAGGATCACTACAGTCTACAACAGTAAACTCCAAAGATAAAAGTGTCAGGTCAGCTCTAAACTTTGATTTAATGTAAAGTATTAGTATTTTGTGCTGAAAAATTGCTCCATTTTTACCTTTTTTTAAACAAAAGACCCCACATGGATCAGTAAACGCAGTGAAACATGACCGTACAGAGCTCCTTTTCTCTGCAGAGCTCACACTTGTTGCAGAGTGATGCCTCTCACTCTCTGCACTTGTTGCCCCGATGTTGTATCAGTTCGAGGAGGTATAAGACGTGTCCGGGGCAGAGTCTGGAGTCCTTCAGGTCCGGGGGGTCAACGCAGAGCTGTGAAAACCCTCTCGCTCTGTTCACACCTCAGACTCGGGCCGTGTTCGCTGCTTGAACGTGGCCCCGAGCTGCGAGAGGCTGGAATATCACCTCAAAAACACACGAGCAGCAGCGGCGCGTTCGTGTGGATCAGAAGGTCAACGGAGACAGAGCCGCGAGGTCACGTCCTCCTCCGGATCTGGACTATTATTAGAACAGGAAGGGTTCGCGGAGTCCGAGAGGTTCATGTAAATGTGGCCAGAACGGCTCGATGGAAGTGGCACGTTTCATTACTTTAAATTGAAATGAAAAGGTCTAAACTAAATATTGAGAAATGATCGGGATAAAGTCGTCAAAAATACACCTTTTGATTTGTAAAGTAAGATTTGTTGCCGTTGTATCATCCATAAAACATATTTCTGCTTTGGTTTGACAAACTCTAACAAAGGTTTATTTATTTATGTATTTATAAACAAGCTGCTATATGTTTTTTAACCAAAACCTTTTAATTTTGGCAGATTACCTTTTATTCTTATTGTACTTGATCCTTGTCTTCAGACTGATCTTGAACTAAAGACAATAACCTCCTACAACTTCCAAAATCATCAGCTTTTATTGATTATCATCAATTTTAATAAACTCTCGACATAAACTCCTCAAAAACACGTCTAGTTGTGTGAGACCAAAAGTTACCAAACCACCGTTTAGTTTGTCATGTCCTGTCTGGTCTTTAACTAGAAAACAAAGCTGCTATTATGTCCACAACAAAACACACTGAACAATTTTTAAACATTTTTTAATGTTTTGAAAAGCTTGAGAAACATTTGAACCCAAATTATCAGTGAAAAGTGGATAATTTTGCCTGTTTTCATTTTTTCTTTAGTTGTATTGATACTAACTTGACACTTACTGTTATCAGAATGAACCTTAAATGAAACTCTACTGTGTAAATATTTATTTTTCTATTGACTTTTTCAGAAAACAAAAGCATATTCGGCCCAAGTACGTTTAAAAATAGACAAATAGGACTTCCAAATCGCTTTTTTTATGTATATTTCCATCAAAAATCCAAACAAAACACTTTTAAAAGTCGGTAAAGTTATCTAATAAAAATAACGGGATTAAGAGAAAGAATGAAAAAGCTGTAATGTAGAAGTTGCTCCCCACTTTGTCGAACAACAGGGATCGGGAAAGTAACTCAATCAGGAACCAGCGCACTACACCTAGTCTTTACTTTTAATCCTGTTACGGAGACAATCCCGGCCGAGAAGTTTTTGATGGATAGGTGGAGTCGCCCGCGAGTCGAAATTAGCGCGCTACCTTCGCTGAATTTAATGGAGGCGGTCAGATGCAAATGCGAGACGGTGGGCCGCGCTGCGTTGTCTGTCGGCGAGGTGCGATGATGGATAGGGCTGCCACGGCGCTGGGGTTTCACTAATACGCCGGGCTGCGGACCAAATAAGGACGCTTTAATATGTGCATTTAAGTGTTGGAAGGCTGGTACATTAGACATTATTACTGAGAGGTAACTAAGACGAGGCCGCGAGTCCAGGACGGCACTTCATCATCGCTCAAAGTTAACTCTCGGAGACTAGACTCACCGTAGACGAGACTTTTCACTGGGTTTTCGGGGAACTTTTTGCAATTACTGGCTTCACACATTGGAATCTGTGATAGAAATCGTATTTATATGTATATAGCGTTTATTATCGTGGAGCAAGCAGTGTTTATTTTTGATTTTAATTTTATTTTTGTGAAGTTGAAACAGAAAAACCTAACTATAGCCTACTTTAAAATTAAAATAAATCAATAAAATCAATGGAATCTTTTAAAAACAGACTTTATGGACAAATATTGGTGCTTTCAACCCATCAGACTTATAGAATATATCCGTTTTTTGGGTGAAATTAAAGCAGACAAATGTATATCAAGTTACTGGTTTCGTTTTTGTCTTTTCGAGCACCAATTAAAACAGACAATATTGGTTTTTGAGGCGTTTTTTTGGAATATAGACCCATTTAAAAGGGATGAGAGTGACTAAAGTATGAATGCTTTTTTAAAACGATATTACTGACTTTTTGGGGAAAATAAATAAATCATTAAAAAAAAAGATCCTGCATCTAATCCACTTTAATTCAAATGGCATTTTCCAAAACCATTGTAATATTTGACATTTTCACTAAAGCAACTCAATCTGACAGAGGCCCAACGCAAAACAGCTGTCAAACTTTTACCAACTATTTTTTGGGGGTTTTACTGAAACTGCTGAGACAACTCTTGAATGCTCCCAGGCTATGTCCATGTTTGTACACAGGTGTTTTTAAAAATGAATACTTTGCTAAGAGCGTTTTACACAAGTCCTCCAAGCCGCCCAGTGAGGATTAAAAATACATTGGGACTAGAGAGAATTTTAATATAAGCTGTTTATTTGTGTGGCCAGAGAAGGAGGTTTAATTGATTTAGCGTTTTAATTGATAAACACACAGTGAGGCTCCATAATGAGTCTGTGGTAAAAAAGAGTTGCAGAAAGTAGTTTCAAAACGGTGCTTTTTTACGTGATTGAATTGACAGTATTTATCTGTGTTTTACGTTGTCTCCCTTTTCTCTGTTGATGCTTTTCTTTTTTCAGCTGTTTCTCTGTTAAAAGACATATTCAGCTGAAAATACACTTTATCTGCTGCTATTAAACTTCCTGGAACGTCATGTGACAAGTGTCGACCAATGGGAGCGCTCCAAGGTTTTCTGTTCCTGAATAGAGGTTCTCATCTATTACAATCCCTTAGAATAAACAGTAGATGGATCATAAACACTGTTTTTATCACAAATTATTGTTTTTACCATAAACTATTTGGTTTTGTAATGTAATTCTAGTGTTTTTGAATTGTTTTCCCATGTTTAGTGCACTTCTCTTGATCTTGACTTCCTCTTAATCCCTAAACATCTTGGTCTTAGTTGGTCTAAGTTATTCTGATATAACTATATTACTGAGAAAATGATCAGCCAAACCATGACTCCGCGCTCTGTTACTTTTAAATAATTACTAAAACAACTGGACTATTGTAGCATTTGACACCATTTGCTGGAACATTTTTATATCTCCGTAACTTCCTCTTTCGGCTTTTCGCTTGTTCATCAATCCCAAACAATAACTTACCAACTCCCAACATCGGAAACTTTTACAAATCTGTCCCAAAAGCAGTTTCCGAAGTTTTATTTCCGCACGAGGTTTCAGATGTTATTATTACACCGTGTTTGAGTAATTACATGTTTCAGAAAAGAATGCATTATTAATGGGCTGCGCGGTTCATATGGGTAAAAAAAAGTCCCGGTTTTGCAGCATAAAGAGTAAATGGAAAACAATGTAAAGTCCTGCAGAGTGCATCTCGAAGCAGCGCCGCTCACTTCACAATAGGCTGCAAAAGTGCTGGATTGCACAAACAGCATACTGATGAATTTGCTCTTCCTTAAGTTTTACTAGTAAGAGCATCCACAACAGTTTGTCTTCATTACGGAGCTACAAAGTAAAGGTCCAAAGGTCAAGGGTTTGTACGCCGCTCTTGTTTCGGTGCAGCTCCCGAAATGTCATGAATATTTAAAAACGCTTTCTTCCTTAAGGTAACACAGTGGAAAGCTCATTAACTCTACCTCGTGTTCTTTAATATCCCGCTAATAATTTGACTAATCGCTCCAGTCAGAGTAAAATGTCTCAAGAAGCCAGTTCAGAGAGTTGGTTTCAAAAAGTTCAGACAAAAAAAGAAAGAAAGAAGGAAAGAAACTCTGGGTTAAAACAGAAAATCAATGCAAAAACTCAAAAGAAGTTGGTCTAAATCACTTTCAGATAATTCTTATGTTGTGGCCAAAGGAAAATACAGTACATACAATAGATTAATATTTACAGTATTTGACCTTTATTGACCCAGAATAGTCCCATTGAGATTGTGAATGTATTCTTCGACACAGTTCTTGCTCCTTTGCCAAAGAAAAAACAAAAACATGAACTCCACACAGACTAAATGTGAGTCCTTTGTGTTTAAAAGGGATTGTAACAGATGAGAACCTCTATTCAGGAACAGAAAACCTTGCTCGAAAAAAGGAGCGCTCCCATTGGTCGACACTTGTCACATGACGTTCCAGGAAGTTTAATAGCTGCAGATAAAGTGTATTTTCAGCTGAATATGTCTTTTAACAGAGAAACAGCTGAAAAAAGAAAAAGATAAATAAAGAAAAGGGAGGCAACGTAAAACACTAAGTATATAAATAAATAATAATAATAATGTTCATTTTGGAAAATGAAACTTATGTTTAGTTTCTGCTGTTGACGTTTTAAATCTCCTTGTTGTACTTTTGTGCTTTAGTGTAGACAGACACAAACAATAAGACTGTATTTGCTGTTATAATAATAATAAAAACAGTACTGAACTGTTTGAAGTGTCTCCAAACTAAAACAAAGTAGAAAAGCAGTTGTTTTAAAGCCACTCACTGTTTTCTGCCAACTTTGCTAAAAGCGGCCGTCCTGTCAGCTCCTCTTCTTTCCGTCCGCCGTAAAACTTTTATTTTACTCCCAGAAAATTGCTTAACAGTGGAGGTGTGCGCCGGGAGCAGACGCGTGGCCAGCTGCTGCATTAAGAGTTGTAGCCGTTTGACTCTGCGGAGTGTAAACAGCGGCGTGATTGAGGGCTTTTGCTCCGCACCTGCTCGGCTTGGACCGTCTCCGCCGTCCTGGACCTCGAGCGGAACAACAGCATATGGTCTTAGGGAGAAAAAAAATTAATAAAACACTTCCTTTGTGCCGACGTTTTACAGACGCTGTCGAACTCCCACCGAGGCTCTGCCCTGTGTCTGTCGCCGGCGTTTTATCCGTGATGGCTTTGACGCCGCTCCGTTTCTGACATATGAATAGTTTTATGAAAATAGACGCTGCAGGAGGCAACGGAGCCGCTTCACTCACGAACATCAAGACCTGAATGTATAATTTTACCACTCAAGTCTTTAGTTTCTTCTTTACATAGCGTTAGATGTTGGAGTTTGACCTGAATGGAGATATTTTAGATATGATTTGATTTATCTTGAACTTAAGTAAAGTTAAGAGTTCAGTGAAGTCCTCTTTGGTCTAAATAAGTCCTACTTTAGATGCTCTTCATCCTTCTTTTTGACATTTTTTGACTCACTCACTATATTCTTTTTCTAGTTTAGACATGATTCAGTGTTAGTTTAGTGCTGTTATACTTCATATTTCTTCCTAGTTTTAATCTTGTTGACTAGTCTCCTCAGTCTTTTATTGTCACGTCCACCTTATGCCCTTTTATTTCTATAAATGCACAGTCGACAGAACAAGTGCAGTCATCGAGGGCACATTTGCTCTCGGGAAATACATAGAGACCTCAAAGACTAAAGTGCGTTTGTTTTCTTTTTCCGGGTGAGCACAAGGTACTTTTACTCCTTATTGAGAGACTGATATATAAAATATTTGTTGTAGTTTTTGTTGGAACCATCTTAATCTTAATGTAACACCTGTAGGCTAGGATGACTTGACTACGACCTCTGTAAATAATTTTTTAAAAATTATTATTTGGCAGCATCAGAAGGCTGGTTCATAAAGGAGCCCGAGGTGTGAATAAAAGGAGTCAGTTGGTTAAGGGTTAAGTTTAAATTAGATATATTGATTAAATGATAAAACAAAACAGTACAAAGACAAACAATAATAATAATATCAAATGAGCATGAGAAATAACAGACAGTTCAAGTATTCTTTAGTATTTCCAGGTTTTGTTCAGAGTCCAGTTCATATTTGCAATTCCATTTTTGAAGCAATTGTTCAATAACACTCCATTAGTCCGCGAGAAGGGACAGCAGAGGGTTTAAGTGTCATTTTTGTCCTACCACATTGGTAGATCGTTGGAAGCTCGCCATCTGAAGAGGAGTTCAAGACTTGCAGTTTGTTACGCAGTTCTTTTGAATCCCAGAAAAACACCTGACCTATAAAAGGTCAAAAACATAAATAAACATTTGTTTTGTAAACAAATATCTGCATATGTATAATATGTATAGGGTACATATTTACATATGCAGACAACAGGTGAAACATTTTATCAAGTTGAAATTGAATTAATCATTTATCAATCAGCTATACATTCATCATGTGACATCATGTGACTATTAAACACTGTCACAAATCATTCAACAAAACTGTCACAATTCATTCAACAAACAAGTGCACTTTTCCTTTGTCTCACATATCGAAACACTTAAATAATCAAAAGTATTAAATTAATAGATGAAACTATTCAATAAAGAACAAAATACACAAGCAGATGCTTGGTTTAATTATTAGAGTTGCGCAACAAATCAAGATCAATTATCGTAGCTACGTCAGTTCATTCATAATCGAGAAGAAACAAAATAGAAGCTTATAGCCGCTTTAGCTTTAGTGCAAAAACTTATTAAACTAAAATAAGTCGATTCTAATTGACCAAATGGACGACTGATTTCAATAGCCCAGTTGGTTATCTACCATTCGGCTTGATCAGAACCATAATTGTGTTTAGTATTCGAACAATAAATGCTGTGTTTTAATTTCTGCCAGCACAACCGAAGAGTCTTAATTTAGCTTGGGGGCTACGTAGTTTTGAATGGGCCGGATAGCGTCGCAGGGAAACAAAGACGCTTATCACTAGTCAGCAACCCAACCATGATTACTACCCATACAACCAAGACACCGAAAGACGCCCAACAACTCACCGTTGATGAGTGGACAAAGATTCAGTTCTAGCCCACAAACTGTTCGTCTAGTTTGCCGAGAAGCGCCGACATGAACACGCCACAGCCACACGAGGAGCGGAGGAGGGAAGTGACCTCGGTGACCCCGCTGTTTAAGGAAGTCAGGACCGCGGCCAGACAGGAAATAGTCCATCCAAACCAAAAGTGTTTCAGGAAGTGCGGGTTACATTAACTTTCCAGACTTTACAGAGAGAAAACAAAGAGGAACTGAGTCTGGTTATGTTTGTGGTGTAGAGAGCTTAAGGTGGTGCTAGATTAATGTACAATTTTCTCAAATATCTTAGATATTTTGATCTTGTGAGACTGTGGCCACACTGGACGATGTACAATGATTATTTTGTGTGACAGGACCAACTCAGGACTGACTCAGGATAAAGCGTTCTGTAAAAAAGTATGGCCTTTTTAATGTCATTAAAGAGATATTTAACATGTTGTGCTGATGTAGGAAATATAATTCAACCAAATATTACACACTCAATGGTTTAAATGAAAAAACCATTAAAGGTGATTACTTTTGCTTCTTTTGATAGACTTTAATGCGAGTTCAGATTCAGTTTTCCCACTTTTGTGACTCAAACATATAAATACCCCTCCTTTATGTTTAAGTTTACACAGTACCTCGATTATTTCCACCTTTATCTCCGTGGCTCCTCTGTGCTCTCACTATTGATGTGTTTTCTCATCGAAGCAGAGACTCGGTTTGAGGGAGCGCTCCTCTCCGTCTGAACACCTGTTTCAGCCTTGCCTCCAGATGGTTAGCAAATCTAGATGCATTTTATATGATGTCACACTAATCTGAATATAGCACGACGCGCACATCAAAACCTACGCCTTAGGTGGAGACGCCGGCGTCCATATGTCCCATACGTGGAGCGTGTTTACAGTGATGTCGTTTCATCGGCGCTCTTGGCCCGCGGAGCCGCTCGCAAATGAAAATGTATACGATTAAAGTGTGTGTTTGCCCGAGCTTCAGACCTGTTTGTCTTTGAGTTTTGTGTTTGTGTAGACTCCGCCGGCTCAAACGTGCTCATCCGTCCGCGCAAAAATCAATACGAGTTTAGTATTTGCTATATTTAGATCATTTTCAGTGCTTTTCGTCGCTGTCAGATGATATTTCAGAGCAGGAACTGTTAGTGTTGTGTCGCCACCGGAGTCCGTTGAGGAGAAAGAGTCATTTGTGCTCACAGATAAAAAGGGAATTGGTCTGCAGTCTGAGCACTGATACATGTAATCTCAACATATGTGGAGCTAAAGTACATTGTGTATCGTTTTATAGCTTTTCCATCTCAGAAATTACACTCAGATACCATTATTAAACTTTTTTTTGGTTTGACCTGATACTGTAGACTGTAAAAACCAACATGAAATACTATTAAATTGGAAAATATAAGACGAAAACACCATATCAGTCGGTGATAATGGATTTATTCCAGTCAAATTATGCACTGAACAGATAGTGAACATTTTTTCCAACGACACAGTGGCTCAACTTGTTTATGTGTTTCTATTTTGACTTACTTCTTGGAGTCACTGTCTTAAAAAGGTTGAAATAAACCCGGGTCCAAGTCCTGGCTGCCTTTGGACCAAGGACTTAAAGATGTGCAGTGATGGAGAGGAGCCCAGAGACTGGAAGTGTTGGACAAAGATCTCACAGGACTAAAAAAAAAATCAGTTTTACAGTGAAGTCAGATCCCTGTGTGGCTCTGATAGTGATCAGCCTCAAGCATTTTAGAGAAAGAGCGAGAAGAGGCACCTTCAGATGCTGTGAAAACGCACAATAGTTCACTCCACTGCTGTCACTTTTACTGAACTAGAGCTGGAAATACAGCAGGGTTTAATGTGGTAAAAGTATTATAATTAAAAGTAGAGAGAGGTATAATATTAGTGAAGGACTGGGACAACCTCGAGACAAAGATCAGGACACTATCCGCGGAAACATTAACCTGGAAATGTTCCTTGTGCAGCTGCCGAGCCAGTTTATTTGTACACATTTAAAAACAAGCGATGCAAATAAAGTAAGGATTGTAGAGATTTAAAAGGCACACTTACATATACAGTAAATACATATGAAATAATCAATCAATTCAGCTTTATTTATCATTCAGTTTAATGCAGCTCAAGGTGCTTCACAAAATAAAACCATTAAACACAATATTCACAACAGTGGATTTGTTTCTCGTTATTTTAAAAGTAAAATAGAGAATGAGATAAAACAAACCCATAATGTACGATACATAAAAGCCAGACTAAATAAATTAGTTGGTGATGCTTTGGATCATTGGTCTTTCTTCTGAAAAGTTTTATTCATCACTTGATGTTTGTTTGTGAGGTCTTTACTACAACATTAAGGCTCACATTGACAATCATCCAAAGACTTTCACAATCATCAACCATTAAACCTGCACAGATCAGCACAACCTGACTGACATTAATGAGACGACATTCACTGAAATACCCTCCGGTGTCATTTCTATATTTCATCTTGACTTCTTTTTTCCAATCCTATCTTCAATGGAGCCACGTGACTCTGTTTACATCTGAAGCATCACCTAAAGTCATGTAAAAATCACCGTCAGGTCCAGAAACGTGTCCTCGTCTCACTCCTCGACACTTCAAACCGCACTTTTAATGGAACGCACGTATAAAACTGTACGTACATGTGGAGCGCAGGCCCGGCTTTGATCAGCGCTCATCATGCGGCGGGTTGCGTGACATCCCCAGTGAGATCCGTTACCCAGAAGCCCGTGGCCCGGCTCCACGAGTTCACATGTATTTTTAACGTCCTCTCCGATGCATTAGCGAGCGCTCGGCCGGCGCAGCTACAGCGCGACTGTCAGGATGTCCACACGTGTTAGAAATTTGTGCATTAGCCTGGGAATAGTTTCATGGGATATTCACATGGGATTTCCTGTACATTTGCTGGTTAATATTTTAAAACATGTAACATATTCTATGGAGTATATTTTTAGGGCTGTCGCCAGGAGGTCGCTGCAGAAAACTGAATTATCTACACTTCAGGCTCGGTCGCCATCTTTAGGACCTAACAGTGTTTCTTAAACTTAGTTAATCTTGTTAAAGTGACACAAAGACAGAATAATAAGGTGCAATTGTCGACAAAAGATACTAATTCTTATTTAGTCTTCTATTTAGATCTGGTTTAATCCTATTTATCACTTCAGTTTAGTCTTAGTTGTGTGTTTGGGCAAAAAAACTGAACAAAATGCACCTAAAATGAATAAATCAACACTAAAAATAAAGCAAATGACGACAGATAAAGGAAGAAGAAACAAATCAATCACAAGATGACAAAAAGAATCACTGTTTCACTCAGAAAAAAACATTTGATCTTCAAAAAGAGACATTTTTTTACTTACAGTATACTTACTTACATTTTTTTTTTTTTTTCTGTATTTTGTTTGTTTTAGGAGCTGTGATTGCAGATATTCACACTGAATCCTTCCTCAAATGTAAATAATACAGATGCATTCAGCTCCTTGTTGTAGAAGCCAGCAATGACTGACCCCAAAAATAAATAATAATTTAAGCCATGGCATCTATTATTAAAGCAGAAAAGCTCACATAGCGTGACTTTATGTTCACTTTTAGCCCAAACAAGATGGCTGCCAGGCTCCTTCACACATCTGAGAATCATTTTAAAAACGTCACGCATCGAGAAGTGTTTTTTAACCCAGAAACAGGTTCGTGTTGTCAGTTTTTAGTCGAAATAGTTAAGTTTACAGATTCATTCAGTGCTTATCAATAATCTACAGTCTTGTCCTCTCGTAGATATTTCTGCAGCGGTTTGGGGAATAGTTTCATGCTATATTCACCTGGGATTTCCTCTACATTTTCTTCTCAATATTTCAAAGCTTGTAACATATTCTAAGAGTCATATTTTTAGACCGGCGGTGTAGTATATGTTTTAAAGCGGGTTTAGAGGCCGGTGTGTGTGCGATCCATCCCGGAGCGTGTTGCGGCGGGGTTAAAGCCACACACTCGGGGCGGGGGGGGAGAGCGCGGGTGGGCGGCTCATTAGATAGCGCTCCCCGCGGAGAGTGCAGCAGAAAAACACCCATTAGCAAAACAAACGACGTGCCCGCGGCTCGCGCAAACACCGGCGATTGTTTACCGAAGGCGGGCGGCGCAGGTTCGGAGCACAACCCTCTGAGGCCGACGAGGGGCTTCACGCTGCAGTACTTCCGGGTCACGCTCGGGACAGAGCCAGGAACCGGTTCAGGAAAAGAAACGGTGAGAGTAAAGAGATCGATATGGAACAAATGATTATATAAGGAGTTGATTCCAGGAAAACTCTTGCTTTAAAATGCAGTTATAGGTGTAGTTTATACAGCACTGTGCACAGGTTTTATTCAGGTTTGGATCTAAAAAGTAAAGTCAACTATAAACTGTTTATTTTTATTAGTTTAGAAAATAAAAAGTAAAAAAAAATATGAAGATAATTTTAAATCTAATCAATTTTTGGTCTGAGTTTGTCTCAAAACAGAAACAGTTTGAGTAGTTCCTCTGTTTCAGTTTGAGAAGAATCTGGACTAAACCAGACCATGTAATCCCAGACAAAACCAGACCAGACTGGACTAAACCAGACCATGTAATCCCAGACAAAACCAGACCAAACCGGACTAAACCAGACCATGTAATCCCAGACAAAACCAGACCAAACTGGACTAAACCAGACCATGTAATCCCAGACTAAACCAGACTAAACTGGACTAAACCAGACCATGTAATCCCAGACAAAACCAGGCCAAACTGGACTAGACCAGACTATAAAAAAACAAAACAAAACAAAAAACAAACCCCTACAGTCAACGGTAAACTCCAAAGATAAAAGTTTCAGATCAGCTCTAAACTTTATGTAACATATTAATATTTTGTGGTGAAAAATTGGTCCAGTTTTACCTTTTTTAAATAAAAGCAGGGAAGGTTACTACTACTCCTTATTTCTCAGTAAAACGAGCTCGATGCTACGTTCTTGTGCCACATACGTCTCAGAGACTTGTTGATGTCTTGACTCCAAACTGTTTTCTGACGCTTTTATCATTCAACATATTTCTATTTCACATCTCGGCCTCAGTATCACTTGCTCCGCTCCCTTAAACCTCCCCTAAACCCAATATGTCATCTTCAATTTCACACGGACGACACACGGAGCGGTTTTGAACGCAGCGTGAGCCACATGTTAGTCCTGTGATCTGCACAGTGGAGGCAAACTATCTCCAACCTCACATTTTATGAAATATTCATCTGCCGCATGTATTAATAATCAATCGCCTTTATATAAACTTATCCTTTAGAGTTAGACGTCTCTTCGGTTCCATTTGAAATTGAGACTTCAGACATGGAGCTAACATAGAAACAACATGAAACGAAGAGAAGTCAAAGGATCTAATGCATATAGAAGGCTTTCACATTGAAATGAACTGTCTTTGAGATCTTTCCAACGTTTTTTATAGCTTCAAACACAAACAATAAACGACTACAGGGAAAAATACAATAGAATGGACCAATCAAAGTCTTCATCTGACGTCTTGCGCTTGTTTTTCGCACGTTCCGAAGCAGTTTTCCCAGCGGTGAGGTCTATATGGGAGCACTTTGATAAGGTTAAGGCTGTTCAGGGTAAGACACTGTGGAGGCTGTAGGAAAGGCGAGTTACTGGAGTGGTTAAATGCACCGTTCGACAATAAACGCCCGCTTCACTGGCCTTTGCAGCGTGGCGTTTACTGTCCTCCGGTTCCTGTCTTCCATCGACTGGCCGTGTACAAAACGGCTTCAGTGAGAGATTTAGAAAAAAGGAATTGGGATTAGGTGCATATGTTTCTACACAAGAGAAAAATTTATATTGCAGAACAGGGATGCATCAATACAGCAAGCCCTTGGTTTGAAATACATTTATTTTATTTTATTTATTTTATTTATTTTATTTATTTTATTTATTTTATTTTATTTATTTATTTTTTTTTTTAATTTATTTTTTTTATTTTATTTATTATTTTTATTATATTATTTTGTATTATTTTATTTTAATGTTTGTTTTTTGCCACAGTTTTCATTTTAGTTAGATTTTTTTAATTGTATTTTTTTTTTTTTTTTTTTTTTTGTATTACACTTGAATTATTTCCATTATTTATGTACATTTAAGTGTTATAGCAATATTAAGTCTATAAGTATTCATTATTTTGTTATTTATCCATGGTGTACTTAATCACAAACAATTTTATGCACGTTTATGTTTAGCTTGGTTCATGAGTAAATATGTAAAATAGAATAATATCATAAATTATGTGATAAACTTGAACCAACAAAATCAGAAAGAAGAAAAATGTTGGAAAAGTAGAGTTAAATTTAGATTGTCTCATGTATTATCTGTAGCTTGAGCTTATGTTCCAAAAAAAAACTAAGAGTAAACTAATATAAAACAGCCCTTGTGTATCGATATCAAACACAAACATCTCTGTAGTGTCTTTTCACCGCTGGGTTTAGTTCCTGTCCATTCCTCTTTCACCAAAAGGTCAGAAAAGCCCTGTGCTCTGTGCTAACAACGCTCTGGAACATATTTGTTTCTTGTAAAGTGTGGAGGCTGCTATTTTAAAGCGACATTTCACAAGTTCATTGTCTTTGGACCGAGAAAAGTGAACGAGTGAGCAAAAAGAAATCTAGAAATGACTGATTAAAGGACCGTTGTGTCACTGTTTAAAACATAGTCACTCAATAACAATTATACATCCACTTTTTTAAGGTTTCTGGCTTTTTTGGTGGATTTACTTGGGGTTTTTTCGGTCTGGGACATCGAGAATTTAGTCTTTTAAATGACAAACGATGCTGATTTATCCATAAACATCATTATTAGTTATTAATTTGATGAAAACTGGAAACGAAGGACATCACAGGCTTTATGTAGTTGCACATAGATGAGAACAAAAGTGGGAATTCCCTCAAATTTTACACTTTTTCATGAACATTACAGTATTATTGTCTAATTGTAAATGAGTGTACATCTGTCGTGGAAAACAGTCTCAAGGAACCTGTCAATTTATCAAAACCTCCGATCAAATACGTAACATCCCTCGTCCATGAATCCATCGACAGTTAAGTTATAAAGACATAATGGCTGATCAATGTTTGCTAATCATCTCGGCGCTGATCGGAGTGAAGCGAGCAGCTACTCGATCTCAGTTAGAGCCTCGCGGTTGAAGCCCTGACGTGAAGCTCATCCTGATGTGTGAGAGGGGCAGCCGGCCGAGCAAAGCCTCCTGGGTAATTAGCGACATCCGAGGGAGGTTCATGTTCCTGACCTACGACCTCTGCTTGTCCTCCACTACAGCGAACGCACTCCCCCCCTCCTCCTCCTCGTCTTCCTCCTCGAGGCCCGTCAGAGCTGACAACCCACCGCTCGCTGCCAAACAAAAGCCAAACAGCGCTTGATCCCCACCAAGTATCCGCCGACAGTGGAGGAGTCAATTAGTCTCATACGATACAAAATACACGGAGACGGGGGATTTATCTTGCACTAATGCTACACAAACAATGCCTTACAGTAAAAGAATAGGTGTTACGTTATAGAAAACAACAAACAATGCAGCAAATTACAAAACAACTTTACATTGACAGATATAGAAGGCACTTAAAGAACAACACTTACAAAAAACATAAAAAAGCACAACCCCAACACTGTTTTTAAGCAACGTATTTATAAAAGAACTTTGTTGGGCTATGCTAAAAGCTAATTCATGCTAATTTACCCGTGCTACTAAACGTATCAATGTGAGGTGCGTTGGAAATAATCATATTTGGTTTGTGTATCTATAAAATGGGCTTTAACTTTTGAGTTTCTTGTAAAATAAGGATTACGTTAGAAAGTTAGCGGCGTGCTAGCTTAAAAACGACATCATTTCAAGGGTTTTTGCTAAAAACATAAGCCAACTCTGATTAGTTTTGTTCAGTTTAGTTTATACGGTAGAGACAAAGCACAAATACATTTAACTCCCATGAAAGAGGCGCTTTGATTTAGAGACAAACCTTGTCCAGCTCCAGTCCTACTAAGTCCTCCAACACCAAAGCCGTTATCAGAGCATGTTAGCTTAGAATTACTCAGACTTAGACATTTTTATGCATTTTAAAATCATTTTTGGTCAAACTAAGGCAATAATTTAAATCCATTTAGTGTCAAGAAAGTCTCACTGATGTTGTGAGTCAAAAAGCAGGGTTAACAATTTAAATATTTTCTTTTCGGTGGTACTTTATTCATCCACTGTGACTTCTTGATAACTTTGGAAAAAGCTCCACATGAAAGCAATAAACATTAAATATTTAGTTCTTAAGATGGCAGCTCAAATATGCAGTAAAGGTTCATCGATCGTAAGCTTAAGTAGTGTTTTTTAGTCAGTTTTGTGCGTCTCTGACCTTATTCCCAGTTTGATAACTCTGTGGTTCACTCTTTATTAGTCCACTCATTTTTACCATCAGTGAAAGTAGCACAGCAGCTAATTCACCATTAGCCCCGATCTTCCCCTCATTTGTTTTGTCCGACTGAAAACGCAGTGAGCCTCCTCCGTCTCCTGCCGTCAGGTGAATGATGGAAATCATTTTCATCAGATAAAACCGGGCCCAGCGCCGCTCCTCGTCTGCAGTCGATGTGAGGCCGCTGTTTACGTCCAGATCCAGAAACCTGCTGCTTCACCGGAGGTCGGCTTTGGAAAGGGTTTTTACACCTGTCTGAAAGTTAAATGGTTCGAGAAAGTGAAGCCCACCTTTTGTGTCGAAAAACTTGACAATGCAGAGGTTTTTGAAAAGTATATCGCTTTATCCTCGTTTATAATACAGTCTTTGAGTTTAAAGTAGATTAATTTTCTTTAAAAGTCACAAATCACTAAAGTTATCAACCCATAATCCATTTTTTTCTGTAATAAATGAGTTAAATCATAACCAGGACTAAACGACGCTGCTGCAAAATATAATAAGAACAACTCTTGTGTGTTGTAATTTATAGAAAACGGGCTGATTTGAACTATCTGCAGTGACATTTCTCTTAAAATAAGGTTTGATCCCAAATGTAGATCTCCATAAAACCTTTAAAAACAGATGCTGGTGTTGAAGCCAGATGAGGAGAAGGCCCCAACATCATATTGTAGAAAATATACAACAATATAACAGCAAGCGTTAATCCAGACAGAGATTTTAGAGATTTTAGTTAGTTTGTACTGTCCTTTTTTTCTTCAAATGTAAATGTGTCTATAGTGATGGAAATCTATGTCTGGAGTGTTTCTAATAGATCTTTACATTTATTGGAGTCATGTTTGTAGCTCGTAGATGTTGTTTTTTCCACCCTCTCTTCTCTCTTTCTCCCAGTGTCTCCCTGTTTCTCTACAGCCCCGATAATTAGCTGCCGACTGTCAGATAATTAGCCGGGCTGCATCTAATTTTGGTCGCAACCTCGGCCGGTAATGGTCAAATGAAATCAATGGCATACAGAAATGTGTGGGATTAGCTTAGCGGCGTGTGCTCAATTGGCTCTTTCCAAATGGTCATTCACGATTAATGGGTTAGTTGCTTTGTGTTAACGGCTATTATCACATGTTTAGATCTCATTTGCGAGGCTGGAAATTAACACATATAAATGCTTTTAACTGTATTATTTTATTTATTTATTTTCTACAGATACCATCAAGCCATTTAGCACCGGCTTGTTGTTATTATCCATTTCAAATTGTGTCACCTACTGACACGATCCGAGCTAATGAGCTGCAGGAAATGGATAATAACAAGTCCCATTGTGTGGATTTTTTGCATTTTTTCCAAAGCAAACACATTCACACATAGGTGTAAGTGGAAAAAAATGTAGAATAGCTTCTCGAATCGAGCATTTTGTCAAGAAAATGATCTTGTACAAGACGTTGCAGTTGCCTGGGAGTGCCATTAAGTTGAGTAGTAAGCGTAATAGGCAGGTGTGACTGTGGAAACACCCCGGCCTTAAAGCCCGCGCTGACACGTCCCAACGGCGGCCAGGGATTTGGGTTAATGCGGAGTTATAAAGACAGTGAGTAGAAGCGCGCCGCTGGAGGAGTAGATCATCATGATGCACCTCTTTGTGATGACAGCCCAACTCTATGTGACACTAAATCCTCCGTACTTATGCATCATTTCCGATTTGCCGCCCGCCGACGACTCGCAGGAAAAAGCATCGGCGGTAATAGAACAATTTCTGTAGCGGCATCAGTCTCGGGGAGAGCTAAAACACTGACACGATGGTGCGTCTAACTGCGGATGCGACTCTCCTCCGAGCCTCTGCTGCCATTTATTTTGGTTAGCTTGGTTTGTTGGGCTCGCGTGGTCAAAGCTGCAGTGCGGCACTCAAACGCTGCAAGATGTAAACGGGAAGTTCTGCGTTTCTTCAGTTTTATGGTGTTTGCGAAACTCTCTCAAAGGCCCCCAAAAAGGAAATAAGTTTTAAGAGTCCAGCATCATCATTTTTAAAGTCCAGGAGGATGTTTGCGCTCAGAGTCTGTAAATCCACTTTATGTACTTTTTAAAGTAGGTTTGTGACTATGTTTGTTGAACTAAATTGAACGGATCTATGTCCAAAGGAGATTTTTTTGCTTCTTGTGAAGTATCTTTTAAAGTTTAGATGGCATTATCCATTTATTACTGAGTTGTGGTTTAGTTTTGTTAATGCAAAGTCCCAAAAAGTAGATATTAAGGCTGGCATTATAGAAATTTAGTTTAAATTCACGTTTTTGGACTTTTTACAGTGTTGTATTTGGACCATCTCAGATCAGAAAGACTTCAGTTCATTTAATCCAACCTCCTTTTATGAAATGATATTACTTTAGCCTGAATGAATGGCTCAGAGCATGTTGGTCATGTCAGGACTTTACACAGAGGTGTCCCCAGTTGCTCCAATGTTTTAGATTAGATGCTTTATTTTAGTAAAAGGTTAAAAAGAAGGCATCTTGACATAGTTTTGCAGCAGGAGATAAGTTCATATCATTTGAAGATTATAAAGTATTATTATGTTGCTGGAGATAAAGGTTTGGCCTCCTTTGAAATAATATTTAAAGGCTTTAATTTTGAAATATTCTCCATTTACTGCTGTTTGGTGCTTAGATGTGTTTGACCTTTAACCTGATGCATTTAGGGAATAGTTAAGGATTTACTGTGATGAGGTGAAAGTACCATCACAGATTCAAAAGAAATCCGCTTCTTTTTCATCTTTTGTGTGTTTTTAGATCAATATTAGACAGTGACATGTGTAAGAGAGAAAATAACTCTCATAATAAAAGTATGGCCTTCTCTGACACATCCTTGATGGCTGTTTCAGGTCTAACAATATAAAAATCCCAAAATATAGAGGAAATTTAAAGTTAATCGTCTCAGAATGCAATCCCAGATCTAAAAGTCATTGTTTATTCAGTTGCTACGTCTTTGTGAAACATGTTTATTGTATTTTTTAGCCTTTGTTCAGCAGTTAGACGCTGTATAACGAGGGGACACAGGACAGAAAGCAGTTATGATACGGAGAAAATGGGTTCAAGCCTTCATTTGAAGTTGGGCTCTTATTTATTCAAAGACTCGGGGCTAGACCATATGCAGCCGACACTCACAAAACTCAACATTCACTTGTATTCATCGCCTTGGGCCATGTCTTTGGGCTTCAGAAGGTATTCAAAAACGTGCAAACTTCACATAGAAACATGTTTTTAAAGAGGTTTATGAATTGAAAAACACAGAAATCCAAAATGAGACAAAACAATGCTACGAAGTGAACAGAAGACTTGAAAGTTTTGACGTGTTGAGGCTGTGTCCTGAAATGTATCCACATACTATATGAAGAACAGGTTTAAAATGCTAATATAGTATGCAATAATATTAGTATGCAGTGAGAAACGTCTGTATGACATTCCCAACACAGCTTTACAGCGGGACAACACACACGGGACGAAAGGCTAATGAGGAGCAGGTAAAACTAATTGCAAAGGTGTGGAACCAACAGGAAGGAGGAGGCTTTTGAAACCACAACGCACAGATTCGGATAAAAAAATAATCTCCGTGTCTCTGTCTTAGTCTGAAATATAATGAATAAACAAGGAACGTTTCTGCTTGAGGAACAGTATATTGTCAAAAAGGATTAATTGTTTAAAAAGCTACACCAATTGGGTTTGGTTTGAGGTACAGTTACTAAAAGGTGGAGCTAAACACTGCACACACAAAAAGGGAAACAAAAAGTGTGTAAAAAAAGAGAAAGGCTGTTTTGTTCTTATGATGCAGCCAGATGCTAAGAAGAAATAGTGTTTACATGGGTTCAGTTCAAGTAAAATGTGACTTAAATTCAAAGATGAACTAAAACAAGATCAAATGCAACTGGAACTCATTCAAATCCATCTAAAATATGTTTATTTCAACAACAAAAAAACATTTAAAAGCTGATCGAGTCCATTGAATCTTGGTCATAACTACCTCAAGTTGGTTTGAAATAGTCTAAAACCTGCTCAAATCCAACTAAAACCTGTTTAAGTTCAACTGTAACTGAATTAAATGTGACTAAAACCCATTTTAATCCATTTACAATTGTTAAAGTCCGGTATAAAATTAATTTAAAAGCAACTACAGTCCATTCAAATCCATCAAAGCCAGCTTTAAAAACATTTAAAAGCTGATGAAAGGCTCGTTACTTCAGGGATTTTAGCCAAAACCAAATCATACAAGTCCAACGAATCCACGACTGTTTGGTCCAGACCTGAAAGACTAAAACATGACAATCCTGAAAGTGCTCGTAGACACAAGTCGGTTTCTATTTTTCTCTTTCATTAAGATAAAGGTAAAAGAACAAAGCATCTGGACGCCTCTGAGTTAAACCAGATCTGAGTCTTTTCACTGAACCACAGCAGACGTCAGCTTCAACCTCAGCTCATAAGTTTACTCTGGGATTGAGAAAGTCTTTTGGACGAGGAATAAAACGTCTTTTACTTTCAAAACTATGTCCAGATGCTTTCTTTTTAATCATTTTTACTTGATTATAACCAGGAAGACTTTGAACCTCCACAGACTTCTACTCTTTTTCAATGAAACCAAATAGATTTACTTAGGGTTCCTCAGTGACTGACACATGTTATTCCTCTTTTTGTCGCCTTGTTTAGTGTCTCCTGTCTCCTTCTTGAAAACAAGTCCATAACAAAACAAAAGATCACTGGCTTATATCCTTTGAACTGTAGAAAAGGGCCAGCACAGTCATCCTCCTGTTAAACTCCATCAGTCTACTGTCATGCATCTATTTAAATTATTTACCCCTTTCACATTCTTGCATCTTGTATCGACACGTCTGAAGGGTCGGTTGCGTGACACTGGTCCGTCCCACTTCACTAAACCGGCTGCGGTGGTGGATGTGTGCTGCTCCAGCCACACTCTCTTATGCACTTTGTTCCTCGCTATCTTTTACTGTGTGACATTAGTATTCCAACAACATCGCAGGGGTCACGCCATGTTCGCCTGCTCCCTCCCAGCGGTGCATCTCTCTGCTCTTTCCCCCTCCGTTCGTTCCTATAGCCCCCCTCCGCAGCCCCGCTTTAAGTCGAGGAGCGGGGAACAAATAAAAATAGATGGGGAAAGTTGTGAGACGTGAGCCCAGGGGGACGCCGCCGAACGGATATACATTTTCTGTTCGGGCCCTTTTCTCGTCAAAGGATATTACTCCACCTCTGGCTCGGCCCCTCCCAGAGCGCACCCCTCCCTCCTTCCCATCCCATCTCCAGATCGGGCCGGTAATTCAATTGGGGATAGACCCGAGAAGGATTTCCTTGATGGTTTTTTTCCCTTTTCCGTATAAACAAGTTGTCTGTCTGTCAGCATTATTCAAAACTGTCCAGAAAAATCTAAAATTTAAGCTAATCCCTTTAAACCCCATTAAAATAACATTTAAATTAATTTAAAGGCTGAACAAGTCCATTAAAACATGTTTAAAACTATCATCAGCTTGTTTAAAATGATTAAATCTGTTACGTTACTAATAAAACCAAGTGAATGCATCAAAAACATGTTTAAATCCATCTAAAACCTGTTCACTTAATTAGATTTTTTTGCAGGCATTAGTTCGATATCTAATGTCTGTCAAAGTCTAATTAAAACCAAAAGCAGATCAAATCCAATAAAATCTATTAACCTAAAGAGAATCCATTAAAATCAGTTCAAGACAATCTCAAGCTTCTTTGAAATAATCAAAAAACATCTAAAACCAAAGTCAAAGTCTATTTAAATTATAAAATGGACAAAAAACAATTCAAATCCATTAAAAACCTGTCTTATACCTGTCAAAGTAAAATCAGTTTAAGAAAATTTGAAGCTTCTTTGAAATAATCCATAGTCAAAATCTTTTAAAAATCTGATTAAAATGCACAAAACCCCAATTTAAATCCATCAAAAACCTGTTAAAAACCCTCTAAAACCTGTTTACATCCATCTTATATCTGTTAAGGTCAAATCAGTTCAGGAAAATCTCAAGCTTCTTTAAACTAAATCTAAAAACAAACTCAAAACATTCTAAAAACCAGATTAAAATGGACAAAAACCCGTTCAAATCCATTAAAAACCTGTCAAAAACCCTCTAAAACCTGTTTACATCCACTGTCAAGGTCAAATCAGTTCAGGAAAATCTCAAGCTTCTTTAAACTAAATCTAAAAACACACTCAAAACATTCTAAAAACCAGATTAAAATGGACAAAAACCTGTTATACTTTTAAATAACTCTTACAAACCCCCCACATATACAACCCCCCGCAGCCCTCCGTCTCCTCCCGTCTCCAGCTCGGGACGGTAATTTGATTGGGGATAGACCCGAGAAGGATTTCCTTGATGCTTTTTTTCCTTTCCTTATAAACGGGTTGTCTGCCTGTCAGCATCGATAACGCCGGTCGGTGCGCTCTGTGGCTAACTCTCCCGAACCAGCGCTGCCACGATGCATCCAGCTTCTCGGTGATTCGCTCTATGCCTGTCTGCCCATCTGGCCCGTTTCATTGGCGCTCCATCAAAGGACTCCCCGGGCCGGCCAGCTCTCATTGTCTCCCGCTGATCTGTTTTTCTGTTTGACAATCCAGGCATTGTCCATCTGATACGTCTGTGTGTGTGTCCGCGGATATCTTTCCATCTGCGGAAAAAACAATGGAAATATGATCTGACGGGAGGCTGGGTTCGACTCTAGAAGATACCTTTTCAGCTCAGGTTCAGTCGAGATGTATTTGAGCCCCATTCACAAAGGTACACTCAGTATTCAACATGAGACTTTTGAGAGATGCTATATGTGGGTCAATATCACTATAAACACTATAAAAACACTAAAAAAGGAAACCTGACTAGAGTTGTACGTGTACTATTTTAGTCAGGTTTGCATGTTCTTCTCAGTTTCTTCCACTTACTCTGTTTTCCCGTCACTAAAAATCACCAAAAGTCAATGAAAACTACTTTGAACCTTTTAAAATGTAATCACAGATATGTAAAACCTGTTCCAGTTACACTAAACCTGTCCAAAGTCATTAAGGATTTCATAAAACCAATTTCAAACCGATTGAAATGTATATAAAATCTCATCAAGCTTTAATAAACCTGTTTAAATCCAAACATTTTCAAAACTCTTATCGAAATGATCTTTCTAAACTCTCTTTTAACCCAACTCGAATCACTCAAAACCTGCAGAAACTGCTTTAAAATGGACTAAAACACATCTAAAACCTGCCAAAGTCCAGCTACAACCAATTGAAATGCGATTAAAATCCACTGAACTCCATCAAAAACCTGTTCAGATCTAACTAAAATCCATTTAAAAGCACCATGTCCGTCTTAACTCTGGTAAAAATGATCTAAAACCTGACAAAGTCCACGTAAAATGAAGTAAAATGCAACTAAAATCCATTGAACTCCATCTAAAACATGTTCAGATCCAACTAAAATCCATTTAAAAGCACCATGACCATCCAAACTCTGGTAAAAATGATCTAAAACCTGACAAAGTCCACGTAAAATGGTAAATGCAACTAAAATCCATTGAACCCCATCTAAAACATGTTAGCCAAAAAAAAAAAATTTAAAAAGAACAATAACAATAAAATTATTGGGAAAAAAAATAAAAAACAAGAGAAAGAGAGAGAAAAAGGGGGGAAAACGCAAAAAAAATCATTTGACCCATTAAAAAAATTTTTCAGTTCAATTTAAAGCCTTTTAAAAGCAACAACCAATAATAAACCTACATAAATACAAATAAAGCTACTTAACTCACATTTAAAACTTTATTGAATTTATGATTAAAGCAGTCTTTTCTGGTGGAATAAAGCCTGCTCAGTCTCATGAGATAAAGTAAGTGTAAAGTGTCCTGTTAATGGTCGTCCACTGAACAACATCAGAGGAGCTTAAACGATCGTTGATTTCCCTCGTCGTGAACAGAGAACCACGTTTAACTATCGATTACTGATACAAGAGCCGTTATGGATCCAGGCTATTGGCCCGTATCTTTATTGGTTCCTATATTGGATTTTTGATCAATTTCCTGTGTAAAAATAGCTGTACACAGGTTTGTATCTACAGTGAAGCCACGCAGCAGCTGCAGCCACAGTCTCCTTCATCTAAAATGAATGAACTGACACAGATTTTACACCTTTTACAGTTTGAGAGATTTTCCGAGTAAAACCTCAGTTTGTTGTTGTGGAGATAATCTTATTATGGAAGAAATACAGTCACAGAAATGAACTGTTTCTAGAAAATAGTCCCATTGAAATTGAACTTGGAGATTTGTGCAGATCCACAGAAGGTGTTATTGCCTCCAGTTAATGTATATCACAGAATGTAGTGTTCTCAGCATTTTATAGACACAAATGTATGATATTGAGACAATAAAATGTAAAAACTGTCATGTATATATTCTGTCCATAGAGGAAAATATATGAATGTGGAGGCCAAAATGGAGCCTATCTTTACATAATCACCTAAAGTTAGATCTTTATTATAAATGCTAAACGCAAAAAACAACATAATATGGTGTTTTCCAAAAGTCAATGGGCCATTTCAATTAAAAAAGGAACAAAGAGTCTCAAATAAGTGACTATACAACTTTATTTCTCGGTTGTACTTCCTAAAGTGTGGCATTAATCCAATAATTCCCTTCATAAGTGGTGTACGCCTCAATATAGCATTATTATTTTCATTGTAATAATTTAATGCTGCAGTAATATATCAAAAACTCATGTAAATTTTTACTGCACCAGACCGTTGGATCTTTTCTATAATAGCATTGGGTCAGATTTAGGTGTTACACAAGACAGTTTTTGTAACGTTTGTTTATTCAGGTGAATTTAGGGTTAGGGTTTAGATCTGTTTACTGTTGTTTGAACTTGGTTTTAAGAGGATCTGAAGTTGCTTTAAGAATTACTGCCCCTGGTTCAAAGTTATAAAAAGAAAGGAGATGGACACAAAATGGTCGAAAGGAAAAACACAAAACAATAAAATACGTCTTTATGCTGCTAAAAGGATTTATCTACTCCTTAATTTAATTGGAACAAACCTACTTGGATTGATTTGTTTCAGGATTTATCCAAAAAAGTATTATTAGATGGAATACATGGTGCAGGAAAAATCAAATGCTGCAAAAGCCCAGTGCTCCGCTCAAATGTACACAAACGCTCTGATTTACAGCTCGGTGTCAGCGGCTCTAATGGAAATGGCCAAAAACCTAAATCCAAACGTTTCAACCTTTGTAAATGTTTCATCACAAAATGGTCGGCTAATCGTCGGCACATTTAGAAAGCTAAATCTCTATCATCCGGTGCTTTAGAGCCGGCGTTGAGTGGAAAAAAACAAAATCGTAAAATGAAGACGAAGGTGGAGAGAGTGGAGAGTAATAGTCTGCATCAAGGTGGCTGGTGCGCACGCCTCTCGAGACTGTTTTGTAAGAGAGGCAGGGCTTTTCGGACGGCGAGCTGACTTCACTGTGTGCATTACTCCAGCCACATAAATCTCGAAACCCCCGCCTCGGCCGCC
>JAWCTZ010000878.1:0-29001 GCA_036850595.1 Rhyacichthys aspro | reverse complement strand
GGTTAAACAGCCAATCAGAGGAAGAGAGGTTAAACCGGCCAATCAGAGAGAGAGAGTTAAACTAACAGCAATCAGAGAGAAAGAGGGTTAAACGGCCAATCAGAGGAGAGAGGGTTAAACAGGCCAATCAGAAGAGAAGGTTAAACCGCCAATCAGAGAGAAGAGAAGTGTTAAACGCCAAGTCAGAGAAGAGAGGTAAAACAGCCAATCAGAGGAGAAAGGGGTTAAACAGCCCATCAGAGAGAAGGGGTTAAAACAGCCAATCAGAGGAGAGGGGGGTTAAACTGGCCAATCAGAGGAGAGAGGGTTAAACAGCCAATCAGAGAGAGAGAAGGTTAAACCAGCCAATCAGAGAGAGAGAGGTTAAACAGGCCAATCAGAGGAGAGAGAGGTTAAACAGGCCAAGTCAGAGGAGAAGAGAGGTTAAACAGGCCAAATCAGAGAAGAGAGGAGTTAAACCAGCCAATCAGAGGAGAGAGGTTTTAAACAGGCCAATCAGAGAGAAGAGGGTTAAACAGCCAATCAGAGGAAAGGTTTAATCAGGCCAATCAGAGGAGAGAGGGGTAAACTGGCCAATCAGAGGAAAGAAGGGTTAAACAGGCCAGTCAGAGAGAGAGAGGTTAAACAGCCAATCAGAGGGAGGAGAAGGTTAAACAGGCCAATCAGAGGAGAGAGAGGTTAAACAGGCCAATCAGAGGAGAAGGGTTAAACAGCCAATCAGAGAGAGAGAGGTTAAACAGCCAATCAAGAGAGAGAGGGTTAAACAGGCCAATCAGAGGAAGAGAAAAAGAGGGAGTTAAACCAGCCAAGTCAGAGAGAGAGAGGTTAAACAGGCCAATCAGAGGAGAGAGGGTTAAACAGGCCAATCAGAGAGAGAGAGTTAAACCAGCCAATCAGAGAGAAAGGTTAAACCAGCCAATCAGAGAAAGAGAGGTTAAACCAGCCAATCAGAGAGAAAGAGGTTAAACGGCCAATCAGAGAAGAGAGAAGGGGTTAAACTAGCCAATCAGAGGAGAAGGGTTAAACCGGCCAAGTCAGAGAGGTTAAATCTGGACAATCAAAGAGAGGGGTAAACAGCCAATCAGAGGGAGAGAGAGGGTTAAAGCAGCAAATCAGAGGAGAGAGGGTTAAACCAGCCAATCAGAGGAAAGAGCGGGGATTTAAACCGCCAATCAGAGGAGAGGAGAGGTTAAACAGGCAAATCAGAGAGAGAAGAGAGGGTTCAACCAGCAAAACAAGGTTAGGACAGAGGGCACAGAGTGAGGACAGAGGAGAAACATTGAGGACAGAGAAGGTTTACCGATGGTGGAGGTCTCACTCTCGTGTTCAGAGCCTAGTCCAGCGTCGCTGGAACTGACCGAGGCCCGTCTTCGTCCTGGAACAGAGTTAAATACCGACATCTCAGAGAAATAAACTTTAAAGTAATTCATGAATTAATTCAGTTTTAATCAACAGTTGTTGTTGAAGACAATATTAAACATTTAACCAGGATTTAAATTGGCTACATTTCAGCTTTCAGATCTTGATTCAGCGATTCAGCGAGACCCCACCGCAGTGTGAGGTTTGTCCCACCTGTCCTGTACTTTAGCAGCAGGTCCCAGATCCGCCAGCGTAAGGGTCCATCCGGCCGTGGGCTCGTCTAAATCACCACCATGGACCCTCAGACGGAAGCCAGGGCCACGGAGAGTTTGCGCTACTCACAGGAGAGAGCGCTGGTGCGGAACAGCGTTTGTGAGGTAACAATGTCCCGCATGATCTGCTCCATCTCAGAACGGACCTGGGCCTCGGACAGACCTTTGACCAGGAGAGGAGGGTTAAACCGGCCAATCAGAGGAGAGAGGTTAAACCGGCCAATCAGAGAGAGAGGTTAAACGCAGTGGCCAGTTAGAGGAAGTGGGGTTAAACTGGCCAATCAGAAGGAGAGAGGTTAAACTGCCAATCAAGAGAAAAGAAGAGGGTTAGAAGTCCTTAGGCCAATCAGAGGAGAGAGGGTTAAACAGACCAATCAGAGAGAGAGAGGTTAAACAGCCAATCAGAGGAGAGAGAGGGTTAAACCAGCCAATCAGAGAGAGAATTAAATCCAGCCAAGTACAGAGAGAGAAAGGTTAAACCAGCCAATCAGAGAGAGAGGGTTAAACGGCCAATCAGAAGAGAGAGGAAGGGGGGGTTTAAACGGCCAATCAGGAGAGAGAGGGTTAAACAGCCAAGATCAGAGGAGAGAGGTTAAACAGGCCAATCAGATCAGAGAAAGAGGTTAAAACGGGCAAGTCAGAGGAGAGAGGGTTAAACCAGCCAAGACAGAGAGAGAGAGAGGTTAAACAGACCAATCAGAGGGAGAGAGGTTAAACCGGCCAAGTCAGAGAGAGAGAGGTTAAACAGCCAATCAGAGAGAAGGGTTAACCAGCCAATCAGAGAGAGAGAGGGTTAAACCAGCCAATCAGAGGAGAGAGGGTTAAACAGGCCAATCAGAGGAGAGAGTTAAACAGGCCAATCAGAGAGAGAGGGTTAAACCAGCCAATCAGAGAGAGAGAGGGTTAAACCAGCCAATCAGAAGGAGAGAGGTTAAACAGGCCAATCAGAGGGAGAAGAGGGTTTAAACAGGCCAATCAGAGGAGAAGAGTTAAACAGGCCAAGTCAGAGGGAGAGAGGGTTAAACGGCCAATCAGAGAGAGAAGGTTAAACCGGCCAATCAGAGGAGAAGTGTTAACAGCCAATCAGAAGAGAAAAGAAGTTAAATCAGGCCTTAATCAGAGAGAGAAGGGTTAAACAGGCCAATCAGAAAAAGAAGAGAGGGTTAAACCCGGCCAATCAGAGGAGAAGGGTTGAACACTCCGGCCAATCAGAGAGAGAGAGGTTAAATTCCAGCGCCAATCAGAGGGAGAGGGAGAGGTTTAAACAGTGCCAATCAGAGGAGAGAGAGGTTAAACAGGCCAATCAAGGGAAGGAGAGAGAGGAGTTAAACCAGCCAATCAGAGGAAGAGAGGGTTAAGACCATCCAGGCCAATCGAGAGAAAGAGAGAGGGTTAGACACCCCCAGACCAATCAGAGGAGAGAGAGGGATTAAACAGGCCAATCAGAGAGAGAGAGGAGTTAAATCCAGCCAAGGTCAGAGGAGAGAGGGTTTTTAAAGCTTCCCAGCCCAATTCAGAAGAAGAAAAGAGTTTAAACTAGCCAATCTCAAGAGAGAGAGAGAAAGGTAAAACAGGCCAATCAAAGAGAGAGAAGGTTTAAACCAGGCCAATCAGAGGAGAAGAGGGTTAAATCAATCTAGTCCCTACATCAAGAGAGAGAGAGGTTAAACCAGTCCAAATCAGAGAGAGAGGGTTAAACCAGCCAATCAGAGAGAGAGAGGTTAAACCCAGCCAATTCAAGAGAGAGAGAAGTTAAACAGGCCAATCTCAAGAGAAGAGAGAGGTTAAACCGGCCAATCAGAGAGAGAGAGGAGTTAAAACAGCCAAGCTCAGAGAAAAGAGAGGGGTTTTAAACCCCACGGGCCAGCTAATCAGAGGAGAGAGGTTAAACAGCCAATCAGAGGAGAGAGAGGGGGTTAACAGGCCAATCAGAGGAGAGAGAGGTTAAACCAGCCAATCAGAGAGAGAGAGGTTAAACCGGCAATCAGAGGGAGAGAGGTTTAAACAGCCAATCAGAGGAGAAGGGTTAAACCCAGGCCAATCAGAGGAGAAGGGGTTAATATCCGGCCAATCAGAGAAGAGAAAGGGTTAAAATCTAGGCCAATCAGAGGAGAGAGGGTTAAACTAGTCAAAGTCAGAGAGAGAGAGGTTAAACAGGCCAATCAGAGGAGAGAGGGTTAAACAGGCCAATCAGAGGAGAGAGGGTTAAACAGCCAATCAGAAGGAGAGAGGGTTAAACGGGCCAATCAGAAGAGAGAGAGGTTAAATCAGCCAATCAGAGAGAGAGAGAGGTTAAACCAGGCCAATCAGAGGAGAGAGAGAGGTTAAACAGGCCAAGTCAGAGAGAGAGAGGTTAAACCGGCCAATCAGAGAGAGAGAGTTAAATAACGGCCCCCCCCCAAGGTTTAATCGACCAATCAGAGAGAGAGAGTTAAACAGCCAATCAGAGAGAGAGAGAGGGTTAAACCAGCCAATCAGAGGAGAGAGGTTAAACAGCCAACTCAGAAAAGAAGAGAGAGGGGGATGTTTACCCCCCCCCCCGAAGTACACTCCCCAGCCAATCAGAGGAGAGAGGGTTAAATTCCCAGGCCAATCAGAGGGAGAGAGAGGGTTAAATCCAGGCCAAGTCAGAGAGAAGAGAGGGTTAGACCCACCCCCCGGCCAATCAGAGAGAGAGAGGTTAAACCCCGGCCAATCAGAGAGAGAGAGGTTAAACCGGCCCAATCAGAGGGAGAAAGGTTAAATCCAGGCCAATCAGAGGAGAGAGGGTTAAACAGCCAAGTCAGAGAGAGAGAGGGTTAAATCCTGGCCAATCAGAGAGAGAGAGGGTTAAACCGAGGCCAAGTCAGAGAAGAGAGAGGGTTAAACAGCCAAGTCAGAGGAGAGAAGGTTAAACAGTCCAAATCAGAGAGAGAGAGGGTTAAACAGGCCAATCAGAGGAGAGAGAGGGTTAAATCAGCCAATCAGAGGAGAGAGGAGTTAAACCAGCCAATCAGAGGAGAGAAGGTTTAGAAACGGGCCAATCAGAGGGGAGAGGGTTAAACCAGCCAAATCAGAGAGAGAGGGGTTAAACAGCCAATCAGAGGAGAGAGAGGGTTAAACTGGCCAATCAGAGAGAGAAGAAGGTTAAACCAGCCAATAAGAGAGAGAAGGTTTAAACAGCCAATCAGAGAAGGAAGAGGGTTAATCCGGCCAATCAGAGAGGAGGGTTAAACAGGCCAAGTCAGAGGGAGAGAGGGTTAAACTGGTCAATCAGAGGAGAGAGGGTTAAATCAGCCAATCAGAGGAAAAGACAGGGATTAAACAGCCAATCAGAGGAGAGAGGGTAAGACCGCAAAGTCAGAGAGAGAGAGGTTAAACCAGCCAATCAGAGGGAAAGACAGGGATTAAACCGCCCAATCAGAAGAAGAGAGAGAGGGTTAAACCAGCAAATCAGAGAGAGAGGGGTTCAACCAGCAAAACAGAGTAAGACAGAGGAGCACAGAGTGAGGACAGAGGAGAAACATTGAGGACAGAGAAGGTTTACCGATGGTGGAGGTCTCACTCTCGTGTTCAGAGCCTAGTCCAGCGTCGCTGGAACTGACCGAGGCCCGTCTTCGTCCTGGAACAGAGTTAAATACCGACATCTCAGAGAAATAAACTTTAAAGTAATTCATGAATTAATTCAGTTTTAATCAACAGTTGTTGTTGAAGACAATATTAAACATTTAACCAGGATTTATATTTTGCTACATTTCAGCTTTCAGCTATTCAGCGATTCAGCGATTCAGCGAGACCCCACCGTAGTGTGAGGTTTGTCCCACCTGTCCTGTACTTTAAGCAGCAGGTCCCAGATCCCGTCGAGCGTAAGGGTCCATTCGGCCGTGGGCTCGTCTAAAATCACCACCATGGACCCTCGACGGAAGCCAGGGCCACGGAGAGTTTGCGCTACATCCCGGAGAGAGGCGCTGGTGCAGAAACAGCGTTTGTGAGGTAACAATGTCCCGCATGATCTGCTCCATCTCAGACCGGACCTGGGCCTCGGACAGACCTTTGACCAGGAGGAGGAGGTTAAACCGGCCAATCAGAGGAGAGAGGTTAAACCGACCAATCAGAGGAGAGGAGGGGCTTAAACTGTCCATTTTTCTAGAAGAGAGAGAGGGTTTAACTGGCCAATCAGAGGAGAGAGGAGGGTAAACGGCCAATCAGAGGAAGAGAGTGGTTAAACCGCCAATCAAGGAGAGAAGGTTAAACAGACCAAGTAAGAGGAGAGAGGTTAAATCAGACCAATCAGAGAGAGAGAGAGGGTTAAAGTCAGCCAATCAGAGAAGAGAGAGAAAGGTTAAACTAGGCCAAGTCAAAGAAAAAAAGAGAAAAAAGGTTAAGGACAGCCAAAAAGAGGGAAGAGGGTAAACCAGCCAAGTCAGAGAGGAGAAGGGGAGTGGTTAGGTAAGGATCCAGAGGCCACATCCAAAGAGGAAGAGGTAAACAGGCCAATCAAGAGGAGAGAGGGTTTTAAACAGGCCAATCAGAGGAGAGAGAGGGTTAAACAGGCCAATCAGAGACAGAAGGGAGAGGGTTAGAGAAACCCCAGCGCCAATCAGAAGAGAGAGGTTAAACCAGCCCAATCAGAGGAATTTGAGAGGAACCCGACCCCCCCTCGGTTACTGGGGTAACGAAACAGGCAATCAGAGGAGAGAGGGTTAAATCAGTCCAATCAGAGAAAGAAAGGGAGGAGGGAGAACCCCCCCCCCCCCCCTCTTTTGGTTAATCACACCGGCGTTGTACAGGCCAATCAGAGAAGAGAGAGGGTTAACCCCAGGCCAATCAGAAGGAAGAGGAGGTTAAACAGGCCAATCAGAGGAGGAGGGTTAAACAGCCAATCAGAAGAGAGAGGGTTAAACAGGCCAATCAGAGGAGAGAGGGTTAAACAGGCCAAGTCAGAGAGAAAGGTTAAACAGCCAATCAGAGAGGAAGAGGGTTAAACAGGCCAATCAGAAGAAAAGAAGGAGGTTTAAATCCAGCCAATCAGAGAGAGAGAGGAGGTTTAGAAAATTCCCGGCCAATCAGAGAGAGAGAGAGGTTAAACCGCCAATCAGAGGAGAAGTGGTTAGGTTAAATCTAGCCAATCAGAGGAGAGAGGTTAAACAGGCCAATCAGAGACGAGAGGGGGGAGTTAAACCCAGGCCAATCAGAGGAGAGAGGTTAAACAGGCCAATCAGAGAGAGAGAGGGAAGGGTTAAACCAGCCAATCAGAGAGAGAGAGGGTTAAACAGCCAATCAAGAGGAGAAGAGAGAGAGGTTTAAACAGGCAAATCAGAGAGAGAGAGGGGTTAAACAGGCCAATCAGAGGAGAGAGGGTTAAACAGGCCAATCAGAGGAAGAGGTAAAACGGCCAATCAGAGAGAAGAGGGTTAAACCGGCGCCAATCAGAGAGAGGGGGTTAGAGACTCCTAGCAAATCAGAGGAGAGAGGGTTAAACAGCCAATCAGAGGGGAAAGGGTTAAACCAGCCAATCAGAGAGAGAGAGGGTTAAACCGACAAATCAGAGAAGAGAGAGAGGTTAAACTGCCAATCAGAGAGAGAGAAGGGGTTAAACTAGGCCAAATCAGAGAGGAGAGAGGGTTTAAACCAGCCAATAAGAAGAGAGAGAGAGGGTTTAAACCAGGCCAATCAGAAAAAGAAAGGGAGGAAGAGGGTTAATTCCGGCCAATCAGAGAGAGAGAGGTTAAACAGCCAATCAGAAGAGAGAGAGGGTTAAACTGGTCAATCAGAGAGAAGAGAGGGTTAAATCAGCCAATCAGAGAAAAAGACAGGGGTTTAAACAGCCAATCAGAGGAGAGAGAGAGGGTTCAGAACAGCAAATCAGAGGAGAGAGGGTTAAACCAGCCAATCAGAGGAAAAAAGGAGACAGGGTTAAACCGCCCAATCAGAGAAGAGAGAGGGTTAAACCAGCAAATCAGAGGAGAGAGGGGTTCAACCAGCAAAACAGAGTAAGGACAGAGAGCACAGAGTGAGGACAGAGGAGAAACATTGAGGACAGAGAAGGTTTACCGATGGTGGAGGTCTCACTCTCGTGTTCAGAGCCTAGTCCAGCGTCGCTGGAACTGACCGAGGCCCGTCTTCGTCCTGGAACAGAGTTAAATACCGACATCTCAGAGAAATAAACTTTAAAGTAATTCATGAATTAATTCAATTTTAATCAACAGTTGTTGTTGAAGACAATATTAAACATTTAACCAGGATTTATATGGCTACATTTCAGCTTTCAGATCTTGATTCAGCGATTCAGCGAGACCCCACCATAGTGTGAGGTTTGTCCCACCTGTCCTGTACTCTATCAGCAGGTCCCAGATCCCATCGAGCGTAAGGGTCCATTCCGGCCGTGGGCTCGTCTAAATCACCACCATGGACCCTCAGACGGAAGCCAGGGCCACGGAGAGTTTGCGCCACTCCCGGAGAGAGCGCTGGTGCGAGACAGCGTTTGTGAAAGAAGTAAACCCCCAATGTCCCGCATGATCTGCTCCATCTCAGACCGGACCTGGGCCTCGGACAGACCTTTGACACGAGGAGGAGGAGTTAAACCAGCCAATCAGAGGAGAGAGGGTTAAACCGACCAATCAGAGGAGGAGGGTTAAAACTGCCCACATCAGAGGAGGAGAGTTTAACTGGCCAATCAGAGGAGAGAGGGTTAAACCGCCAATCAAGGAAGAGAGTGGTTAAACCGGCCAATCAGAGGAAGAGGGTTAACAGGCCAATAAGAGAGAGAGGGTTAAACAGACCAATCAGAGGAGAGAGGGTTAAATCAGCCAATCAGAGAGAGAGGGTTAAATCAGCCAATCAGAGGAGAGAGAGGGAGATTAAACAGGCCAATCAGAGGAAAAGGGGGGTTTCTAACGACCCCAGCGCGGGCCCGGCCACGGCCAATCAAAAGAAAAAAGAAAAGAGAAGAGGGTTAAACCGGCCAATCAGAGAGAGAAAGGTTTAAACCAGCCAATCAGAAGGGAGAGAGGGTTAAACCGGCCAAGTCAGAAAAGAAAAAAAGGGGGAAAAAAAAAAGGGAGAGGGTTAAACCAGCCAATCAGAGAAGAGA
Organism: Rhyacichthys aspro; assembly: GCA_036850595.1. Lineage (NCBI taxonomy): Eukaryota > Metazoa > Chordata > Actinopteri > Gobiiformes > Rhyacichthyidae > Rhyacichthys > Rhyacichthys aspro. The sequence goes on along the minus strand of JAWCTZ010000878.1, from coordinate 20,298 downwards.
GGGTTAAACCGGCCAATCAGAAGGAGAGAGGGTTAAACCGGCCAATCAGAGGAGAGAGGGTTAAACCGGCCAATCAGAGGAGAGAGGGTTAAACAGGCCAATCAAGAAGAGAGGGTTAAACTCCAGGGCCAATCAGAGGAGAGGAGGTTAAACCGGCCAAGTCAGAGGAGAGAGAGAGTTAAACCCAGGCCAAGTCAGAGGAAAGAGAGAAGGGTTAAACAGGCCAATCAGAGGAGAGAGAGGGTTAAAACAGCCAATCAGAGAAGAGAGGGTTAAACAGGCCAATCAGAGAGAAGAGGTTAAACCAGCCAATCAGAGGAGAGAGAGGTTAAACAGCCAAATCAGAGGAAGAGAGGGTTAAACCAGCCAATCAGAGGAGGTTAAAGAGGGTTAAACCGGCCAATCAGAGAAAGTTTAACGGCCAATCAGAGGAGAAGAGGGTTAAACCGGCCAATCAGAGGAAGAGAGGGTTAAACCGCCAATCATCAGAGGAGAGAGAGGGTTAAACAGGCCAATCAGAGAGAGGAGGGTTAAACAGGCCAGTCAGAGAAGAGAGAGGGTTAAACCGGCCAATCAGAGGAGAGAGAGGGTTAAACAGGCCAATCAGAGGGGAGAGAGGTTAAACAGCCAATCAGAGGGGGAGAATCAGAGGTTTTAAAACAACCACCATCATAAGGAGAGAAGGTTAAACCAGCCAATCAGAGGAGAAGAGGGTTAAACTGGCCAAGTCAGAGGAGAAGAGGGTTAACACCAGCCAATCAGAAGAGAGAAGAGGGTTAAACTGGCCAATCAGAGGAGAGAGGGTTAAATCGGCCAATCAGAGAAAAGACAGGGATTAAACCGGCCAATCAGAGGAGAGAGAGGGTTCAAGACCAGCAAATCAGAGGAGAGAGGTTAAACGGGCCAAGTCAGAGGAAAGACAGGGATTAAACCGCCCAATCAGAGGAGAGAGAGGGTTAAACCGGCAAATCAGAGGAGAGAGGGTTCAACCAGCTAAACAGAAAGGGAACAGAGGGCACAGAGTGAGGACAGAGGAGAAACATTGAGGACAGAGAAGGTTTACCGATGGTGGAGGTCTCACTCTCGTGTTCAGAGCCTAGTCCAGCGTCGCTGGAACTGACCGAGGCCCGTCTTCGTCCTGGAACAGAGTTAAATACCGACATCTCAGAGAAATAAACTTTAAAGTAATTCATGAATTAATTCAATTTTAATCAACAGTTGTTGTTGAAGACAATATTAAACATTTAACCAGGTTTACATTTTGGCTACATTTCAGCTTTTTCATCTTTTGATTCAGCGATTCAGCGAGACCCCACCGCAGTGTGAGGTTTGTCCACCTGTCCTGTACTTAAGCAGCAGGTCCCAGATCCCATCGAGCGTAAGGGTCCATCCGGCCGTGGGCTCGTCTAAATCACCACCATGGACCCTCGACGGAAGCCAGGGCCACGGAGAGTTTGCGCTACATCCCAGGGAGAGCGCTGGTGCGGAAACAGCGTTTGTGAGGGAAACCAATGTCCCGCAGGATCTGCTCCATCTCAGACCGGACCTGGGCCTCGGACAGACCTTGGACACGAGGAGGAGGGTTAAACCAGCCAATCAGAGGAGAGAGGGTTAAACCGACCAATCAGAGGAGGAGGGCTTAAACTGCCAATCAGAGAGGAGGTTTAACTGGCCAATCAGAGGAGAGAGGGTTAAACCGCCAATCAAGGAAGAGAGTGGTTAAACCAGCCAATCAAAGAAGAAGGGTTAAACCGGCCAATCAGAGGAAGAGGGTAAACAACCAATCAGAGGAGAGAGAGGGTTAAATCAGCCAATCAGAGGAGAGAGAGGGTTAAACAGCCAATCAGAGGAAAGGGTTAACCGGCCAATCAGAGAAGAGAGTGTTAAACGGCCAATCAGAGGAGAGAGAGGGGTTAAACAGCCAATCAGAGGAGAGAGGGTTAAACCGGCCAATCAGAGAAGAGAGGGGTTAAACGGCCAATCAGAGGAGAGAGGGTTAAACCGGCCAATCAGAGGAAAGAGGGTTAAACCGGCCAATCAGAGGAGAGAGGGTTAAACGGGCCAATCAGAGGAGAGAGGTTAAACCGGCCAATCAGAGGAGAGAGGGTTAAACCGCCAAATCAGAGGAGAGAGAGGGGTTAAACAGCCAATCAGAGGAGAAGAGGGTTAAACCGGCCAATCAGAGAAGAGAGGGTTAAACCGGCCAATCAGAGGAGAAGGGTTAAAAAGGCCAAATCAGAGAAGAGAGGGGTTAAACCGGCCAATCAGAGGAGAGAGGGTTAAACCGGCCAATCAGAGAGAGAGAGGTTAAACCGGCAAATCAGAGGAGAGAGGGTTAAACAGCCAATCAGAGGAGAGAGGGTTAAACCGGCCAATCAGAGGAGAGAGAGGGGTTAAAACAAGGGCAAGTCAGAGGAGAGAGGGTTAAACCGGCCAATCAGAGAAGAGAGGGTTAAACCGCCAATCAGAGGAGAGAGAGAGGGGTTAAACGGCAAATCAGAGGAGAGAGGGTTAAACCGGCCAATCAGAGAAGAGAGAGGGTTAAACCGGCCAATCAGAGGAGAGAGGGTTAAACCGCCAATCAGAGGAGAGAGAGGGGTTAAACCGGCAAATCAGAGGAGAGAGGGGTTCAACCGGCCAAACAGAGTAAGGACAGAGGGCACAGAGTGAGGACAGAGGAGAAACATTGAGGACAGAGAAGGTTTACCGATGGTGGAGGTCTCACTCTCGTGTTCAGAGCCTAGTCAGGCGTCGCTGGAACTGACCGAGGCCCCGTCTTCGTCCTGGAACAGAGTTAAATACCGACATCTCAGAGAAATAAACTTTAAAGTAATTCATGAATTAATTCAAGTTTTAATCCAACAGTTGTTGTTGAAGACATTATTAAACATTTAACCAGGATTTACATTTTGGCTACATTTCCAGCTTTTTCAGCTTTTTGATTCAGCGATTCAGCGAGACCACCACCTCAGTGTGAGGTTTGTCCCACCTGTCCTGTACTTAGCAGCAGGTCCCAGATCCCCTCGAGCGTAAGGGTCCATTCCGGCCGTGGGCTCGTCTAAAATCACCACCATGGACCCTCAGACGGAAGCCAGGGCCACGGAGAGTTTGCGCTACATCCCCGGGAGAGAGCGCTGGTGCGGGAACGAAGCGTTTGTGAGGTAACCAATGTCCCGCATGATCTGCTCCATCTCAGACCGGACCTGGGCCTCGGACAGACCTTGACACGAGGAGGGAGGGTTAAACCGCCAATCAGAGGAGGGAGGGTTAAACCGACCAATCAGAGGAGGGAGGGCTTAAACTGCCCATCAGAGGAGGGAGGTTTAACCGGCCAATCAGAGGAGAGAGGGTTAAACCGCCAATCAAGGAAGAAAGGGTTAAACCGGCCAATCAGAGGAGAGAGGGTTAAACGGCCAATCAGAGGAGAGAGGGTTAAACCGACCAATCAGAGGAGAGAGGGTTAAACTGCCCAATCAGAGGAGAGAGGGGTTAAACTGGCCAATCAGAGGAGAGAGGGTTAAACCGCCAATCAGAGGAGAGAGAGGGTTAAACCGGCCAATCAGAGGAGAGAGAGGGTTAAACCGCCAATCAGAGGAGAGAGGGTTAAACTGGCCAATCAGAGGAGAGAGGGTTAAACGGCCAATCAGAGGAGAGAGAGTTAAACGGCCAATCAGAGGAGAGGGTTAAACCGCCAATCAGAGGAGAGAGGGTTAAACCGGCCAATCAGAGGAGAGAGAGGGTTAAACCGGCCAATCAGAGGAGAAGGGTTAAACCGCCAATCAGAGAAGAGAGGGTTAAACCGGCCAATCAGAGGAGAGAGGGTTAAACCGGCCAATCAGAGGAGAGAGGGGTTAAACCGCCAATCAGAGGAGAGAGGGTTAAACGGCCAATCAGAGGAGAGAGGGTTAAACGGGCCAATCAGAGGAGAGAGGGTTAAACCGGCCAATCAGAGGAGAGAGGGTTAAACCGCCAATCAGAGGAGAGAGGGTTAAACCGCCAATCAGAGAAGAGAGGGTTAAACCGCCAATCAGAGGAGAGAGGGTTAAACCGGCCAATCAGAGGAGAGAGAGGGTTAAACCGGCCAATCAGAGGAGAGAGGGGGTTAGATTAACGGCCAATCAGAGGAAGAGGGGTTAAACCGCCAATCAGAGGAGAGAGGGTTAAACCGGCCAATCAGAGGAAAGAGGGTTAAACCGCCAATCAGAGGGAGAGAGGGTTAAACCGGCCAATCAGAGAAGAGAGGGTTAAACCGGCCAATCAGAGGAGAGAGGGGTTAAACCGGCCAATCAGAGGAAAGAGGGTTAAACCGGCCAATCAGAGGAGAGAGGGTTAAACAGGCGCAATCAGAGGAGAGGAGGGTTAAACGGGCCAATCAGAGGAGAGAGGGTTAAACGGGCCAATCAGAGGAGAGAGGGTAAAACAGGCCAATCAGAAGAGAGAGGGTTAAACTGGCCAATCAGAGGGGAAGGGTTAACCCGGCCAATCAGAGAAGAGAGGGTTAAACCGGCAAATCAGAGAAGAGAGGGGTTAAACCGCCAATCAGAGGAGAGAGGGTTAAACCGCCAATCAGAGGAGAGAGAGGGGTTAAACCGCCAATCAGAGGAGAGAGGGGTTGAACCGGCCAATCAGAGGAAAGAGAGGAGTTAAACCGGCCAATCAGAGAAGAGAGGGGTTAAACTGGCCAATCAGAGGAGAGAAAGGGGTTAAATCGGCCAATCAGAGGAGAGAGAGGGGTTAAACCGGCCAATCAGAGGGGAAAGGGGTTAACCCGCCAATCAGAGAAGAGAGGGTTAAACCGGCCAATCAGAGGAGAGAGGGTTGAACCGCCAATCAGAGGAAAGAGGGTTAAACCGGCCAATCAGAGGAAGGAGGGTTAAACCAGCCAATCAGAGAAGAGAGGGTTAAACTGGCCAATCAGAGGAGAGAGGGTTAAACGGCCAATCAAAGAGAGAGAGGGTTAAACCGCCAATCAGAGGAGAGAGGGGTTAAACAGGCCAATCAGAGGAGAGAGGGTTAAACCGGCCAATCAGAGGAGAGAGGGTTAAACCGGCCAATCAGAGGAAGAGAGGGATTAAACCGCCCAATCAGAGGAGAGAGAGGGGTTCAGATGGCAAATCAGAGGAGAGAGGGTTAAACCGCCAACCAGAGAAGAGAGAGGGTTAAACCGGCCAATCAGAGGAGAGAGAGGGGTTAAACCGGCCAATCAGAGGGGAAAGGGTTAACCCGGCCAATCAGAGAAGAGAGGGTTAAACCGCCAATCAGAGGAGAGAGGGTTAAACCGCCAATCAGAGGAGAGAGGGTTGAACCGCCAATCAGAGCAGAGAGAGGGGTTAAACCGGCAATCAGAGGAGAGAGGGGTTAAACCGGCCAATCAGAGGGGAGAGAGGGGTTAAACTGGCCAATCAGAGAAGAGAAGGGTTAAACCAGCCAATAAGAGGAGAGAAGGTTGAACCGCCAATCAGAGGAAAGAGGGTTAATCCGGCCAATCAGAGGAGGGAGGGTTAAACCGCCAATCAGAGAAGAGAGGGTTAAACTGGTCAATCAGAGGAGAGAGGGTTAAATCGGCCAATCAGAGAAAAGACAGGGATTAAACCGCCAATCAGAGGAGAGAGAGGGGTTCAGACGGCAAATCAGAGGAGAGAGGGTTAAACCGCCAATCAGAGGAAAGACAGGGATTAAACCGCCCAATCAGAGGAGAGAGAGGGGTTAAACCGGCAAATCAGAGGAGAGAGGGGTTCAACCGGCAAAACAGAGTAAGGACAGAGGGCACAGAGTGAGGACAGAGGAGAAACATTGAGGACAGAGAAGGTTTACCGATGGTGGAGGTCTCACTCGTGTTCAGAGCCTAGTCCGGCGGCGCTGGAACTGACCGAGGCCCCGTCTTCGTCCTGGAACAGAGTTAAATACCGACATCTCAGAGAAATAAACTTTAAAGTAATTCATGAATTAATTCAATTTTTAATCCAACAGTTGTTGTTGAAGACAATATTAAACATTTAACCAGGATTTACATTTTGGCTACATTTCCAGCTTTTTTCAGCTTTTTGATTCAGCGATTCAGCGAGACCCCCACCGCAGTGTGAGGTTTGTCCCACCTGTCCTGTACTTAAGCAGCAGGTCCCAGATCCCCATCGAGCGTAAGGGTCCACTCCGGCCGTGGGCTCGTCTAAAATCACCACCTTGAACCCTACGACGGAAGCCAGGGCCACGGAGAGTTTGCGCTACATCCCCCGAGAGAGAGCGCTGGTGCGGGAACGAGCGCTTGTGAGGTAACCCAATGTCCCGCAGGATCTGCTCCATCTCAGACCGGACCTGGGCCTCGGACAGACCTTGGACACGAGGAGGGAGGGTTAAACCGGCCAATCAGAGGAGAGAGGGTTAAACCGACCAATCAGAGGAGGGAGGGCTTAAACTGCCCATTTAGAGGAGGGAGGTTTAACTGGCCAATCAGAGGAGAGAGGGTTAAACCGCCAATCAAGGAAGAGAGGGTTAAACCGGCCAATCAAAAGAGAGAGGGTTAAACCGCCAATAAGAGGAGAGAGGGTTAAACTGACCAATCAGAGGAGAGAGAGGGGTTAAATCGGCCAATCAGAGGAGAGAGAGGGGTTAAACCGCCAATCAGAGGGGAAAGGGTTAACCCGGCCAATCAGAGAAGAGAGTGTTAAACCGGCCAATCAGAGGAGAGAGGCTTGAACCGCCAATCAGAGGGGAAAGGGTTAACCCGGCCAATCAGAGAAGAGAGTGTTAAACCGGCCAATCAGAGGAGAGAGGCTTGAACCGCCAATCAGAGGAAAGAGGGTTAATCCGCCAATCAGAGGTGAGAGGGTAAACGGGCCAATCAAGGGAGTGGAGGGTTAAACGGGCCAATCAGAGGACAGAGGGTTAAACCGCCAATCAGAGGAGAGAGAGGGTTAAACCGCCAATCAGAGGGGAAAGGGCTAATCCGGCCAATCAGAGAAGAGAGGGTTAAACCGGCAAATCAGAGAAGAGAGGGGTTAAACCGCCAATGAGAGGAGAGAGGGTTGAACCGCCAATCAGAGGAGAGAGAGGGATTAAACCGGCAAATCAGATGAGAGAGGGTTAAATCGGCCAATCAGAGGAAAGACGGGATTAAACCGCCAATCAGAGGAGAGAGAGGGGTTCAGACGGCAAATCAGAGGAGAGAGGGTTAAACCGGCCAATCAGAGGAAAGACAGGGATTAAACCGCCCAATCAGAGGACAGAGAGGGGTTCAGACGGTAAATCAGAGGAGAGAGGGTTAAACCGGCCAACCAGAGAAGAGAGAGGTGTTAAACCGCCAATCAGAGGGGAGAGAGGGGTTAAACTGGCCAATCAGAGAAGAGAAGGGTTAAACCAGCCAATAAGAGGAGAGAAGGTTGAACCGGCCAATCAGAGGAAAGAGGGTTAATCCGGCCAATCAGAGGAGGGAGGGTTAAACCGGCCAATCAGAGAAGAGAGGGTTAAACTGGTCAATCAGAGGAGAGAGGGTTAAATCGGCCAATCAGAGAAAAGACAGGGATTAAACCGGCCAATCAGAGGAGAGAGAGGGGTTCAGACGGCAAATCAGAGGAGAGAGGGTTAAACCGGCCAATCAGAGGAAAGACAGGGATTAAACCGCCCAATCAGAGGAGAGAGAGGGGTTAAACCGGCAAATCAGAGTAAGGACAGAGGGCACAGAGTGAGGACAGAGGAGAAACATTGAGGACAGAGAAGGTTTACCGATGGTGGAGGTCTCACTCTCGTGTTCAGAGCCTAGTCCGGCGTCGCTGGAACTGACCGAGGCCCCGTCTTCGTCCTGGAACAGAGTTAAATACCGACATCTCAGAGAAATAAACTTTAAAGTAATTCATGAATTAATTCAATTTTTAATCCAACAGTTGTTGTTGAAGACAATATTAAACATTTAACCAGGATTTACATTTTGGCTACATTTCCAGCTTTTTTCAGCTTTTTGATTCAGCGATTCAGCGAGACCCCCACCGCAGTGTGAGGTTTGTCCCACCTGTCCTGTACTTAAGCAGCAGGTCCCAGATCCCCATCGAGCGTAAGGGTCCACTCCGGCCGTGGGCTCGTCTAAAATCACCACCTTGAACCCTACGACGGAAGCCAGGGCCACGGAGAGTTTGCGCTACATCCCCCGGAGAGAGCGCTGGTGCGGGAACGAGCGCCATTAGGTAACCCAATGTCCCGCAGGATCTGCTCCATCTCAGACCGGACCTGGGCCTCGGACAGACCTTGACACGAGGAGGGAGGGTTAAACCGCCAATCAGAGGAGAGAGGGTTAAACCGACCAATCAGAGGAGGGAGGGCTTAAACTGCCCATGTAGAGGAGGGAGGTTTAACTGGCCAATCAGAGGAGAGAGGGTTAAACCGCCAATCAAGGAAGAGAGGGTTAAACCGCCAATCAAAAGAGAGAGGGTTAAACCGCCAATAAGAGGAGAGAGGGTTAAACTGACCAATCAGAGGAGAGAGAGGGGTTAAATCGGCCAATCAGAGGAGAGAGAGGGGTTAAACCGCCAATCAGAGGGGAAAGGGTTAACCCGGCCAATCAGAGAAGAGAGGGGTTAAACCGGCAATCAGAGGAGAGAGGCTTGAACCGCCAATCAGAGGGGAAAGGGTTAACCCGCCAATCAGAGAAGAGAGGTTAAACCGGCCAATCAGAGGAGAGAGGCTTGAACCGGCCAATCAGAGGGGAAAGGGTTAACCCGCCAATCAGAGAAGAGAGGGTTAAACCGGCCAATCAGAGGAGAGAGGGTTAAACCGCCAATCAGAGGAAAGAGGGTTAATCCGGCCAATCAGAGGAGAGAGGGTTAACCGGCCAATCAGAGGAGAGAGGGTTAAACGGGCCAATCAGAGGAGAGAGGGTTAAACCGCCAATCAGAGGAGAGAGAGGGGTTAAACCGCCAATCAGAGGGGAGAGGGTTAAACCGGCCAATCAGAGAAGAGAGGGTTAAACCGGCAAATCAGAGAAGAGAGGGGTTAAACCGCCAATCAGAGGAGAGAGGGTTAAACCGGCCAATCAGAGGAGAGAGAGGGATTAAACCGGCAAATCAGAGGAGAGAGGGTTAAACGGCCAATCAGAGGAAAGACGGGGATTAAACCGGCCAATCAGAGGAGAGAGAGGGGTTAAACGGCCAATCAGAGGAGAGAGGGTTAAACCGCCAATCAGAGGAAAGACAGGGATTAAACCGCCCAATCAGAGGACAGAGAGGGGTTCAGACGGCAAATCAGAGGAGAGAGGGTTAAACCCGCCAATCAGAGAAGAGAGAGGGTTAAACCGGCCAATCAGAGGACTGAGGGTTAAACCGCCAATCAGAGGAGAGAGAGGGGTTAAACCGGCAAATCAGAGGAGAGAGGGGTTCAACCGCCAAACAGAGTAAGGACAGAGGGCACAGAGTGAGGACAGAGGAGAAACATTGAGGACAGAGAAGCTTTACCGATGGTGGAGGTCTCACTCGTGTTCAGAGCCTAGTCCGGCCGCTGGAACTGACCGAGGCCCCGTCTTCGTCCTGGAACAGAGTTAAATACAGACATCTCAGAGAAATAAACTTTAAAGTAATTCATGAATTAATTCAGTTTTTAATCCAACAGTTGTTGTTGAAGACATTATTAAACATTTAACCAGGATTTACATTTTGGCTACATTTCCAGCTTTTTTCAGCTTTTTGATTCAGCGATTCAGCGAGACCACCACCGCAGTGTGAGGTTTGTCCCACCTGTCCTGTACTTTACCAGCAGGTCCCAGATCCCCTTCGAGCGTAAGGGTCCATTCCGGCCGTGGGCTCGCCTAAAATCACCACCATGGACCCCGACGGAAGCCAGGGCCACGGAGAGTTTGCGCTACATCCCCCGGGAGAGCGCTGGTGCGGGAACGAGCGCTTGTGAGGTAACCCAATGTCCCGCATGATCTGCTCCATCTCAGACCGGACCTGGGCCTCGGACAGACCTTGACACGAGGAGGGAGGGTTAAACCGGCCAATCAGAGGAGAGAGGGTTAAACCGACCAATCAGAGGAGGGAGGGCTTAAACTGCCCATTTAGAGGAGGGAGGTTTAACTGGCCAATCAGAGGAGAGAGGGTTAAACCGCCAATCAAGGAAGAAAGTGGTTAAACCGCCACAGAGGGAGAGGGGTTAAACCGGCCAATCAGAGGAGAGAGGGTTAAACCGACCAATCAGAGGAGAGAGGGTTAAACTGCCCAATCAGAGGAGGGAGGTTTAACTGGCCAATCAGAGGAGAGAGGGTTAAACCGGCCAATCAGAAGAGAGAGGGGTTAAACCGGCCAATCAGAAGAGAGAGGGTTAGACCGGCCAATCAGAGGAGAGAGGGTTAAACTGACCAATCAGAGTAGAGAGAGGGGTTAAACCGGCCAATCAGAGGAGAGAGAGGGGTTAAACCGCCAATCAGAGGGGAAAGGGTTAACCCGCCAATCAGAGAAGAGAGGGTTAAACCGGCCAATCAGAGGAGAGAGGGTTGAACCGGCCAATCAGAGGAAAGAGGGTTAAACCGCCAATCAGAGGAGAGAGGGTTAAACGGCCAATCAGAGGAGAGAGGGTTTAACGGGCCAATCAGAGGAGAGAGGGTTAAACCGGCCAATCAGAGGAGAGAGAGGGTTAAACCGGCCAATCAGAGGGGAGAGGGTTAAACCGGCCAATCAGAGAAGAGAGGGTTAAACCGCCAATCAGAGGAGAGAGGGTTAAACTGGCCAATCAGAGGAGAGAGAGGGGTTAAACCGCCAATCAGAGGAGAGAGAGGGGTTAAACCGGCCAATCAGAGGAGAAAGGGTTAACCCGGCCAATCAGAGAAGAGAGGGTTAAACCGGCCAATCAGAGGAGAGAGGGTTAAACCGGCCAATCAGAGGGGAAAGGGTTAACCCGGCCAATCAGAGAAGAGAGGGTTAAACCGGCCAATCAGAGGAGAGAGGGTTGAACCGCCAATCAGAGGAAAGAGGGTTAATCCGCCAATCAGAGGAGAGAGGGTTAAACGGGCCAATCAGAGGAGAGAGGGTTAAACGGGCCAATCAGAGGAGAGAGGGTTAAACGGGCCAATCAGAGGACAGAGGGTAAAACAGGCCAATCAGAAGAGAGAGGGTTAAATTGGCCAATCAGAGGGGAAGGGTTAACCCGCCAATCAGAGAAGAGAGGGGTTAAACCGCCAAATCAGAGAAGAGAGGGGTTAAACCGGCCAATCAGAGGAGAGAGAGGGTTAAACCGCCAATCAGAGGAGAGAGAGGGGTTAAACCGCCAAATCAGAGGAGAGAGGGGTTCAACCGCCAATCAGAGGAAAGAGAGGAGTTAAACCGGCCAATCAGAGAAGAGAGGGGTTAAACTGGCCAATCAGAGGAGGGAAAGGGGTCAAACCGGCCAATCAGAGGAGAGAGAGGGGTTAAACCGCCAATCAGAGGGGAAAGGGTTAACCCGCCAATCAGAGAAGAGAGGGTTAAACGGCCAATCAGAGGAGAGAGGGTTGAACCGCCAATCAGAGGAAAGAGGGTTAATCCGGCCAATCAGAGGAAGGAGGGTTAAACCGGCCAATCAGAGAAGAGAGGGTTAAACTGGCCAATCAGAGGAGAGAGGGTTAAATCGGCCAATCTAAAGAGAAAGAGGGTTAAATCGGCCAATCAGAGGAGAGAGGGGTTAAATAGGCCAATCAGAGGAGAGAGGGTTAAACCAGCCAATCAGAGGAGAGAGGGTTAAACCCGCCAATCAGAGGAAGACAGGGATTAAACCGCCCAATCAGAGGAGAGAGAGGGGTTCAGATGGCAAATCAGAGGAGAGAGGGTTAAACCGCCAATCAGAGAAGAGAGAGGTGTTAAACCGGCCAATCAGAGGAGAGAGGGATTAAACCGCCAATCAGAGGAGAGAGGGGGTTAAACCGGCCAATCAGAGAGAGAGAGGGGTTAAACCGCCAATCAGAGGAAAGAGAGGGTTAAACCGGCCAATCAGAGGAGAGAGAGGGGTTAAACGGCCAATCAGAGGAGAGAGGGTTAAACCCGCCAATCAGAGAAGAGAGAGGGTTAAACCGCCAATCAGAGGGGAGAGAGGGGTTAAACTGGCCAATCAGAGAAGAGAAGGGTTAAACCAGCCAATAAGAGGAGAGAAGGTTGAACCGCCAATCAGAGGAAAGAGGGTTAATCCGGCCAATCAGAGGAGGGAGGGTTAAACCGCCAATCAGAGAAGAGAGGGTTAAACTGGTCAATCAGAGGAGAGAGGGTTAAATCGGCCAATCAGAGAAAAGACAGGGATTAAACCGCCAATCAGAGGAGAGAGAGGGGTTCAGACGGCAAATCAGAGGAGAGAGGGTTAAACCGCCAATCAGAGGAAAGACAGGGATTAAACCGCCAATCAGAGGAGAGAGAGGGGTTAAACCGGCAAATCAGAGGAGAGAGGGGTTCAACCCGCAAAACAGAGTAAGGACAGAGGGCACAGAGTGAGGACAGAGGAGAAACATTGAGGACAGAGAAGGTTTACCGATGGTGGAGGTCTCACTCGCGTTCAGAGCCTAGTCGGCGCCGCTGGAACTGACCGAGGCCCCGTCTTCGTCCTGGAACAGAGTTAAATACCGACATCTCAGAGAAATAAACTTTAAAGTAATTCATGAATTAATTCAATTTTTAATCCAACAGTTGTTGTTGAAGACAATATTAAACATTTAACCAGGATTTACATTTTGGCTACATTTCCAGCTTTTTTCAGCTTTTTGATTCAGCGATTCAGCGAGACCCCCACCGCAGTGTGAGGTTTGTCCCACCTGTCCTGTACTTAAGCAGCAGGTCCCAGATCCCCCATCGAGCGTAAGGGTCCACTCCGGCCGTGGGCCGTCTAAAATCACCACCTTGAACCCTACGACGGAAGCCAGGGCCACGGAGAGTTTGCGCTACATCCCCCCCGTGAGAGAGCGCTGGTGCGGGAACGAGCGCTTGTGAGGTAACCCAATGTCCCGCAGGATCTGCTCCATCTCAGACCGGACCTGGGCCTCGGACAGACCTTGACACGAGGAGGGAGGGTTAAACCGCCAATCAGAGGAGAGAGGGTTAAACCGACCAATCAGAGGAGGGAGGGCTTAAACTGCCCATTTAGAGGAGGGAGGTTTAACTGGCCAATCAGAGGAGAGAGGGTTAAACCGCCAATCAAGGAAGAGAGGGTTAAACCGCCAATCAAAAGAGAGAGGGTTAAACCGGCCAATCAGAGGAGAGAGGGTTAAACTGGCCAATCAGAGGAGAGAGAGGGGTTAAATCGGCCAATCAGAGGAGAGAGAGGGGTTAAACCGGCCAATCAGAGGGGAAGGGTTAACCCGGCCAATCAGAGAAGAGAGGGTTAAACCGGCCAATCAGAGGAGAGAGGGCTTGAACCGGCCAATCAGAGGGGAAAGGGTTAACCTGCCAATCAGAGAAGAGAGGGTGTTAAACTGCGCCAATCAGAGGAGAGAGGCTTGAACCGCCAATCAGAGGAAAGAGGGTTAATCCGGCCAATCAGAGGAGAGGGTAAACGGGCCAATCAAAGGAGTGGAGGGTTAAACGGGCCAATCTGAGGAGAGAGGGTTAAACCGCCAATCAGAGGAGAGAGAGGGTTAAACCGGCCAATCAGAGGGGAAAGGGCTAATCCGGCCAATCAGAGAAGAGAGGGTTAAACCGCCAATCAGAGGAGAGAGGGTTAAACTGGCCAATCAGAGGAGAGAGAGGGTTAAACCGCCAATCAGAGGAGAGAGAGGGGTTAAACCGGCCAATCAGAGGGGAAAGGGTTAACCCGCCAATCAGAGAAGAGAGGGTTAAACCGGCCAATCAGAGAGAGAGGGTTAAACCGGCCAATCAGAGGGGAAGAGGGGTTAAACCGGCCAATCAGAGAAGAGAGGGTTAAACCGCCAATCAGAGGGAGAGAGGGTTGAACCGCCAATCAGAGGAGAGAGGGTTAAACCGGCCAATCAGAGGAGAGAGGGTTAAACGGGCCAATCAAAGGAGAGAGGGTTAAACGGGCCAATCAGAGGAGAGAGGGTTAAACGGCCAATCAGAGGAGAGAGGGTAAAACAGGCCAATCAGAAGAGAGAGGGTTAAATTGGCCAATCAGAAGGGGAAGGGTTAACCCGCCAATCAGAGAAGAGAGGGTTAAACCGGCCAATCAGAGAGAGAGGGGTTAAACCGCCAATCAGAGGAGAGAGGGTTGAACCGCCAATCAGAGGAGAGAGAGGGGTTAAACCGCAAATCAGAGGAGAGAGGGGTTCAACCGCCAATCAGAGGAAAGAGAGGGTTAAACCGCCAATCAGAGAAGAGAGGGGTTAAACTGGCCAATCAGAGGAGGGAAAGGGGTCAAATCGGCCAATCAGAGGAGAGAGAGGGGTTAAACCGCCAATCAGAGGGGAAAGGGCTTAACCCGGCCAATCAGAGAAGAGAGGGTTGAAACGGCCAATCAGAGGAGAGAGGGTTGAAACCGCCAATCAGAGGAAAGAGGGTTAATCCGGCCAATCAGAGGAAGGAGGGTTAAACCAGCCAATCAGAGAAGAGAGGGTTAAACTGGCCAATCAGAGGAGAGAGGGGTTAAATCGCCCATCAAAGAGAAGAGAGGGTTAAACCGCCAATCAGAGAGAGAGGGGCTAAACGGCCAATCAGAGGAGAGAGGGTTAAATGGCCAATCAGAGGAGAGAGGGTTAAACCGCCAATCAGAGGAGAGAGGGGTTAAACCGGCCAATCAGAGGAAGAGAGGGTTAAACCGCCCAATCAGAGGAGAGAGAGGGGTTCAGATGGCAAATCAGAGGAGAGAGGGTTAAACCGCCAATCAGAGAAGAGAGAGGGTTAAACCGGCCAATCAGAGGAGAGAGAGGGGTTAAACAGTCCAATCAGAGGGGAGGTTAACCCGCCAATCAGAGAAGAGAGGGTTAAACCGCCAATCAGAGGAGAGAGGGTTAAACCGCCAATCAGAGGTGAGAGGGTTGAACCGCCAATCAGAGGAGAGAGAGGGGTTAAACCGGCAAATCAGAGGAGAGAGGGTTAAACCGCCAATCAGAGGGGAGAGGGGTTAAACTGGCCAATCAGAGAAGAGAAGGGTTAAACCAGCCAATAAGAGGAGAGAAGGTTGAACCGCCAATCAGAGGAAAGAGGGTTAATCCGGCCAATCAGAGGAGGGAGGGTTAAACCGCCAATCAGAGAAGAGAGGGTTAAACTGGTCAATCAGAGGAGAGAGGGTTAAATCGGCCAATCAGAGAAAAGACAGGGATTAAACCGCCAATCAGAGGAGAGAGAGGGGTTCAGACGGCAAATCAGAGGAGAGAGGGTTAAACCGCCAATCAGAGGAAAGACAGGGATTAAACCGCCCAATCAGAGGAGAGAGAGGGGTTAAACCGGCAAATCAGAGGAGAGAGGGGTTCAACCTGCAAAACAGAGTAAGGACAGAGGGCACAGAGTGAGGACAGAGGAGAAACATTGAGGACAGAGAAGGTTTACCGATGGTGGAGGTCTCACTCGCGTTCAGAGCCTAGTCCGCGTCCGCTGGAACTGACCGAGGCCCCGTCTTCGTCCTGGAACAGAGTTAAATACCGACATCTCAGAGAAATAAACTTTAAAGTAATTCATGAATTAATTCAATTTTAATCCAACAGTTGTTGTTGAAGACAACATTAAACATTTAACCAGGATTTACATTTTGGCTACATTTCCAGCTTTTTTCAGCTTTTTGATTCAGCGATTCAGCGAGACCCCCACCGCAGTGAGGTTTGTCCCACCTGTCCTGTACTTAAGCAGCAGGTCCCAGATCCCCATCGAGCGTAAGGGTCCACTCCGGCCGTGGGCCTGTCTAAAATCACCACCTTGAACCCTACGACGGAAGCCAGGGCCACGGAGAGTTTGCGCTACATCCCCCCGTAGAGAGCGCTGGTGCGGGAACGAGCGCCAGGAGGTAACCCAATGTCCCGCAGGATCTGCTCCATCTCAGACCGGACCTGGGCCTCGGACAGACCTTTGACACGAGGAGGGAGGGTTAAACCGGCCACCCAGAGAAGAGAGAGGGTTAAACCGGCCAATCAGAGGAGGGAGGGCTTAAACTGCCCATTTAGAGGAGGGAGGTTTAACTGGCCAATCAGAGGAGAGAGGGTTAAACCGCCAATCAAGGAAGAGAGTGGTTAAACCGCCAATCAAAAGAGAGAGGGTTAAACCGCCAATAAGAGGAGAGAGGGTTAAACTGACCAATCAGAGGAGAGAGAGGGGTTAAATCGGCCAATCAGAGGAGAGAGAGGGTTAAACCGGCCAATCAGAGGGGAAAGGGTTAACCCGGCCAATCAGAGAAGAGAGTGTTAAACCGGTCAATCAGAGGAGAGAGGCTTGAACCGGCCAATCAGAGGGAAAGGGTTAACCCGGCCAATCAGAGAAGAGAGGGTTAAACCGCCAATCAGAGGAGAGAGGGCTTGAACCGCCAATCAGAGGAAAGAGGGTTAATCCGCCAATCAGAGGAGAGAGGGTAAACGGCCAATCAAAGGAGTGAGGGTTAAACGGGCCAATCAGAGGACAGAGGGTTAAACCGCCAATCAGAGGAGAGAGAGGGTTAAACCGGCCAATCAGAGGGGAAAGGGCTAATCCGCCAATCAGAGAAGAGAGGGTTAAACCGCAAATCAGAGAAGAGAGGGGTTAAACCGCCAATGAGAGGGAGAGAGGGTTGAACCGCCAATCAGAGGAGAGAGAGAGGGATTAAACCGGCAAATCAGAGGAGAGAGAGGTTAAACCGGCCAATCAGAGGAAAGAGGGGATTAAACCGCCAATCAGAGGAGAGAGAGGGGTTCAAACGGCAAATCAGAGGAGAGAGGGTTAAACCGCCAATCAGAGGAAAGACAGGGATTAAACCCCAATCAGAGGACAGAGAGGGGTTCAGACGGTAAATCAGAGGAGAGAGGGTAAAACCGCCACCAGAGAAGAGAGAGGTGTTAAACCGGCCAATCAGAGGGAGAGAGGGGTTAAACTGGCCAATCAGAGAAGAGAAGGGTTAAACCAGCCAATAAGAGGAGAGAAGGTTGAACCGGCCAATCAGAGGAAAGAGGGTTAATCCGGCCAATCAGAGGAGGGAGGGTTAAACCGGCCAATCAGAGAAGAGAGGGTTAAACTGGTCAATCAGAGAGAGAGGGTTAAATCGGCCAATCAGAGAAAAGACAGGGATTAAACCGCCAATCAGAGGAGAGAGAGGGGTTCAGACGGCAAATCAGAGAGAGAGGGTTAAACCGCCAATCAGAGGAAAGACAGGGATTAAACCGCCCAATCAGAGGAGAGAGAGGGGTTAAACCGGCAAATCAGAGGAGAGAGGGGCTCAACAAAAAAACAGAGGGCACAGAGTGAGGACAGAGGAGAAACATTGAGGACAGAGAAGGTTTACCGATGGTGGAGGTCTCACTCTCGTGTTCAGAGCCTAGTCCGGCCGCTGGAACTGACCGAGGCCCCGTCTTCGTCCTGGAACAGAGTTAAATACCGACATCTCAGAGAAATAAACTTTAAAGTAATTCATGAATTAATTCAATTTTTAATCCAACAGTTGTTGTTGAAGACAATATTAAACATTTAACCAGGATTTACATTTTGGCTACATTTCCAGCTTTTTTCAGCTTTTTGATTCAGCGATTCAGCGAGACCCCACCGCAGTGTGAGGTTTGTCCCACCTGTCCTGTACTTAAGCAGCAGGTCCCAGATCCCCCATCGAGCGTAAGGGTCCACTCCGGCCGTGGGCCTGCGTCTAAAATCACCACCTTGAACCCTACGACGGAAGCCAGGGCCACGGAGAGTTTGCGCTACATCCCCCGAGAGAGCGCTGGTGCGGGAACGAGCGCCAGTGAGGTAACCCAATGTCCCGCAGGATCTGCTCCATCTCAGACCCGACCTGGGCCTCGGACAGACCTTGACACGAGGAGGGAGGGTTAAACCGCCAATCAGAGGAGAGAGGGTTAAACCGACCAATCAGAGGAGGGAGGGCTTAAACTGCCCATTTAGAGGAGGGAGGTTTAACTGGCCAATCAGAGGAGAGAGGGTTAAACCGCCAATCAAGGAAGAGAGTGGTTAAACCGCCAATCAAAAGAGAGAGGGTTAAACCGCCAATAAGAGGAGAGAGGGTTAAACTGACCAATCAGAGGAGAGAGAGGGGTTAAATGCCCAATCAGAGGAGAGAGGGGTTAAACCGGCCAATCAGAGGGAGGAGGGGTTAACCCGCCAATCAGAGAAGAGAGTGTTAAACCGGCCAATCAGAGGAGAGAGGCTTAAACCGCCAATCAGAGGGGAAAGGGTTAAACCGGCCAATCAGAGAAGAGAGGGTTAAACTGGCCAATCAGAGGAGAGAGGCTTGAACCGCCAATCAGAGGGGAGGTTAACCCGCCAATCAGAGAAGAGAGGGTTAAACCGCCAATCAGAGGAGAGAGGCTTAAACCGGCCAATCAGAGAGAGAGAGGGTTAAACCGGCCAATCAGAGGAGAGAGGGTAACCGGCCAATCAAAGGAGGAGAGGGTTAAACGGCCAATCAGAGGAGAGAGGGTTAAACCGCCAATCAGAGGAGAGAGAGGGGTTAAACCGCCAATCAGAGGGGAAAGGGCTAACCGCCAATCAGAGGAGAGAGAGGGTTAAACCGCAAATCAGAGAAGAGAGGGTTAAACCGCCAAATGAGAGGAGAGGGTTAAACCGGCCAATCAGAGGAGAGAGAGGGGATTAAACGGCAAATCAGATGAGAGAGGGTTAAATCAGCCAATCAGAGGAAAGAGGGATTAAACTGCCAATCAGAGGAGAGAGGGGTTCAGACGGCAAATCAGAGGAGGAGAGAGGGTTAAACCGCCAATCAGAGGAAAGACAGGGATAAACCGGCCAATCAGAGGACAGAGAGGGGTTTAGACGGTAAATCAGAGGAGAGAGTGTTAAACCGCCAACCAGAGAAGAGAGAGGGTTAAACCGCCAATCAGAGGACTGTGGGTTGAACCGCCAATCAGAGGAGAGAGGGGTTAAACCGGCAAATCAGAGGAGAGAGGGGTTCAACCGGCCAAACAGAGTAAGGACAGAGGGCACAGAGTGAGGACAGAGGAGAAACATTGAGGACAGAGAAGCTTTACCGATGGTGGAGGTCTCACTCGCGTTCAGAGCCTAGTCGGCGCCGCTGGAACTGACCGAGGCCCCGTCTCTCGTCCTGGAACAGAGTTAAATACAGACATCTCAGAGAAATAAACTTTAAAGTAATTCATGAATTAATTCAGTTTTTAATCCAACAGTTGTTGTTGAAGACATTATTAAACATTTAACCAGGATTTACATTTTGGCTACATTTCCAGCTTTTTCAGCTTTTTGATTCAGCGATTCAGCGGACCACCACCGCAGTGTGAGGTTTGTCCCACCTGTCTTGTACTTAGCAGCAGGTCCCAGATTCCCCTTCGAGCGTAAGGGTCCATTCCCGCCGTGGGCTCGTCTAAAATCACCACCATGGACCCTCCCGGACAGCCAGGCCACGGAGAGTTTGCGCCACATCCCCGGGAGAGAGCGCTGGTGCGGGAACGAGCGCCAGAGGGGAACCCAATGTCCCGCATGATCTGCCCATCTCAGACCGGACTGGGCCTCGGACAGACCCTTGACACGCAGGAGGGAGGGTTAAACCGCCAACAGAGGGGAGGAGGGTTAAACCACCATCAGAGAAGGAGGGCTTAAACTTCCCATTTAGAGGAGGGAGGTTAAACTGGCCAATCAGAGGAGAGAGGGTTAAACCGCCAATCAAGGAAGAGAGGGTTAAACCGCCAATCAGAGGAGAGAGGGTTAACCCGCCAATCAGAGGAGAGAGGGTTAAACCCGCCAATCAGAGGAGAGAGGGGGCTTAAACTGGCCAATCAGAGGAGAGAGGGTTAACTGGCCAATCAGAGGAAAGAGAGGGTTAAACCGCCAATCAAGGGAAGAGAAGGTTAAACCGGCCAATCAGAGGAGAGAGGGTAAAACCCCAATCAGAGGGAGAGAGGGGTTAAACTGGCAAGAGAGGAGAGAGAGGCTAAATCGGCCAATCAGAGGAGAGAGAGGGGTTAAACTGCCAATCAGAGGGGAAAGGGTTAACCCGGCCAACTGAGAAGGAGAATGGCAACCGCCACGATGAGGGAGAGAGGGTTAAACTGCCAATCAGAGGAGAGAGGGTTAAACCGGCCAATCAGAGGAGAGAGGGCTAAACGGGCCAATCAGAGGAGAGGAGGGTTAAACGGCCAATCAGAGGAAGAGAGGTTAAACCGCCAATCAGAGGAGAGAGAGGTTAACCTGCCCAACAATCAGAGGAAGAAGGTTAATCCGCCAATCAGAAGAAGAGAGGGTTAAACCGGCCAATAAGAGA
>JAWCTZ010000877.1:0-29069 GCA_036850595.1 Rhyacichthys aspro | reverse complement strand
ATCTCGAAATAGGGCATGTTCGTAAAGTTTTCCTCAATCCTTATGTACTAACGAACAAATGTGGCAAATTTCATAAAATTATGAAAAACTAAAATTTTTGATGGACCAATACCCAATGTTTTTAATAGGTGATTTTTCGTGTCGACTTAAAAAACGTATGGATAAAAATTTTCAGACCTTCCGATTTTTTAAGTGAGATCTGTTCAGGCATGTGTTTGGAATAAATCCTTACAATATTAGGTAAAATAAAAAAAAATGTGCAAGTTATAACAAATTGAATTTATTTTTAATACATGGAAATCTTTGAGTCGCTGCCACGGAAACACGGTTGAAGTTACGGCATGCATCCGATTGGCTTTTTTGTTTCACCTTTGATCTGGGACATGTGTGTAAAATTTGGTGAATTTATGCCAAAAAAGTCAATTTTTCCCATGTTTTGTATCTTTTTCCATTCATTTTCATGAATTTCGCGGTGTTGCCATGACAACACGGTCAAAGTTACGATGGTGCTGCAATAGACTTTTTTGTTTAGACTGATCCAAGGAATGCACATGCCAAATTTGGTGTATTTATGCCAAACTAAATTTTTGGATTTTCCATAGGCACCCAATTTTTGTGTTTCGGTCATCACCACGGCAACACCGTTCAAAACTGGGAATGGGTCCAAGATAATTTTTTGATCCATTTCCCATTTTGGACATGCATGCCAAATTTCGTACATTTCCGACAAACTAAATTTTTTGCCGTCCCATAGGGATTTTCTTTTGCATCTCTAGGGGGCGCTATAGTGCCCAGAGACACCATTTTCACATATATGTTTTCAGGCCGGGCCATGAATAAGTGATTAAAATTTGAGCCGGATCGGACTTCGTACGCGCGAGTTATAGCAATTTAGACGTTGCAAAAAATCGTAAAATTTAACGTTAACTTTGATTCACTGCTGCTCGGAAACCGCTTAGATTCTACAAAGAATTGGATAACTTTTAAAGCCCCACCCCTCTAGATCATGTTCGCCGATTTTTATCTCTGTCGGTTAAAAACCCTAGGAGGAGATAGAAAAAAAAAACGTAAAAACTGCTGAGTCATGCTTAGCGAAAATTCTATCCAAGATTGCTGACTTCCTGTTTGTCTAGGGGCGTCGCCATAATAATATTTTTGTTCCCTTCACATGACCAATATGTGTACCAAATTTTATGAGTCTACGCCAAAAAACATTTTTCCAGGTCCCATTGGCGTAATGTTTTTTGATTTTTGCAAGGTCACTGTCACCCCCATTTAATTTTTCAAAAGTGAGATTAAGTAAATTAAATTTTCGCCAGACCTGAATTTTGGGCAAAGTTTGGTGAGTTTTCATTAACGTTTAGGGCCTCAAATTTGCGATCATTCTGCGGAAAAGAATAATAATAATAAGATAATAATAATCCGAAGCAATTTCCAATACAGGCGCCGCGCGCGACGCCTATATTGACGCTCGAAAGCGCTCGTCGTCCCCACGCTGCCCTGTGGGGTCGGGTCAATGACGAGCGCCCGCGCCCGTCATTGACCCCTTCAATGACCTTTCACCCATTGACCTTCACTACATGTATAGCAATTACAAGTATGCCGGGTCCCTACCATATCACATATATATATGCCCGGATAGTGCACGTCACCACGCACGTGCAGCATACTCAATGACGAGCGCTTCGCGCTCGCCATTGAGTCGATTAGTTACGCAGTGCGCTTTCGCGCACTGCTTCGAATTACAATAGTCCCTTGCCAGTTGGGCTGGCTCGGGCCTAATAATAATAATAATAATAATAATTAAAGCCGCAAGCGGCGATGATCGGCCCTCGCCGTCGCGACCCGGCGCTGGTGCCGAGGTCGTAGGGTCGCGACCCGGGCTGGTGCCGAGGTCGCCGGTCGCGACCCTGAGCTGGTGCCGAGGTCGAGCCGTGTTGCTGTCTCTGTTGGTGATGTTGAAGAATCCTGCCAAATGCTCTGTCTGTCTGTGAAGCTCATATTGACGTTTACAGGTGAATTTAGCAAATTTGGCGGACCGCTACAACCACATCTTTCGAAATAGGGCATGTTCGTAAAGTTTTCCTCAATCCTTATGTACTAACGAACAAATGTGGCAAATTTCATCAAATTACGAAAAACTAAAATTTTTGATGGTCCAATACCCAATGTTTTTAATAGGTGATTTTTCGTGTCGACTTAAAAACGTATGGATAAAAATTTTCAGACCTTCCGATTTTTTAAGTGAGATCTGTTCAGGCATGTGTTTGGAATAAATCCTTACAATATTAGGTAAAATAAAAAAAATTGTGCAAGTTATAAGAAATTGAATTTTTTTTTCAGACATGGAAATCTTTGAGTCGTTGCCACGGAAACACGGTTGAAGTTACGGCATTCATCCCATTGGCTTTTTTGTTTCTCCTTTGATCCTGGACATGTGTGTAAAATTTTGTGAATTTATGCCAAAAAAGTCAATTTTTTCCCCATGTTTTGTATCTTTTCCATTCATTTTCATGAATTTCGCGGTGTTGCCATGACAACACGGTCAAAGTTACGATGGTACTGCAATAGAGTTTTTTGTTTAGTGTGACCCAAGGAATGCACATGCCAAATTTGGTGTATTTATGCCAAACTAAATTTTTGATTTTCCATAGGCACCCAATTTTTGTGTTTCGGTCATCACCACGGCAACACCGTTCAAAACTGGGAATGGGTCCAAGAGAATTTTTTGATCCTTTTCCCATTTTGGACATGCATGCCAAATTTCGTACATTTCCGACAAACTAAATTTTTGGCCGTCCCATAGGGATTTTCGTTTGCATCTCTAGGGGGCGCTATAGTGCCCAGAGACACCATTTTCACATATATGTTTTCAGGCCGGGCCATGAATAAGTGATTAAAATTTGAGCCGGATCGGACTTCGTACGCGAGAGTTATAGCAATTTAGACGTTGCAAAAAATCGTAAAATTTAACGTTAACTTTGACGCGCTGCTGCTCGGAAACCGCTTAGATTCTACAAAGAATTTGGATAACTTTTAAAGCCCCACCCCTCTAGATCATGTTCGCCGATTTTTATCTCTGTCGGTTAAAAACCCTAGGAGGAGATAGAAAAATAAAAACGTAAAAAACTGCTGAGTCATGCTTAGCAAAATTCTATCCAAGATTGCTGACTTCCTGTTTGTGTAGGGGCATCACTGTAATAATATTTTTTGTTATGCTTGCAATGACCAATATGTGTACCAAATTTTACGACCATATGCAAAATTTTTTTTCCAGGTCCCATTGGCGTAATGTTTTTTGATTTTTGCAAGGTCACTGTCACCCCCATTTATTTTTTCAAAAAGTGAGATTATAAAAAAAAATTTTTCGCCAGACCTGAATTTTGGGCAAAGTTTGGTGAGTTTTCATAAACGTTTAGGGCCTCAAATTTGCGATCATTTACGGATAAGAATAATAATAATAATAAATAAAGCCGCAAGCGGCGATGATCGGCCCTCGCCGTCGCGACCCGGCGCTGGTGCCGAGGTCGTAGGGTCGCGACCCGGCGCTGGTGCCGAGGTCGTGGGGTCGCGACCCGGCGCTGGTGCCGAGGTCGAGCTGTGTTTCTGTCTCTGTTGGTGTTGTTGTAGAATCCTGTCAAATGCTCTGTCTGTCTGTGAAGCTCATATTGACGTTTACAGGTGAATTTAGCAAATTTGGCGGACCGCTACAACCACATCTTTCGAAATAGGGCATGTACGTAAAGTTTTCCTAAATCCTTATGTACTAACGAACAAATGTGGCAAATTTCATCAAATTACGAAAAACTAAAATTTTTGAAGGTCCAATAGTCAATGTTTTTAATAGGTGATTTTTCGTGTCGACTTAAAAACGTATGGATAAAAATTTTCAGACCTTCCGATTTTTTAAGTGAGATCTGTTCAGGCATGTGTTTGGAATAAATCCTTACAATATTAGGTAAAATAAAAAAAATGTGCAAGTTATAACAAATTGAATTTATTTTTCAAACATGGAAATCTTTGAGTCGTTGCCACGGAAACACGGTTGAAGTTACGGCATGCATCCCATTGGCTTTTTTTCTCCTTGACCGGACATGTGTGAAAATTTGGTGAATTTATGCCAAAAAAGTCAATTTTTTCCCCAGTTTTGTATTTTTCCCATTCATTTTAATTTTGCGGTGTTGCCATGACAACACGGTCAAAGTTACGATGGTACTGCAATAGAGTTTTTGTTAGTGTGACACAAGGAATGCACATACCAAATTTGGTGTATTTATGCCAAACTAAATTTTTGGATTTTCCATAGGCACCCAAATTTTGTGTTTCGGTCATCACCACGGCAACACCGTTCAAAACTGGGAATGGGTCCAAGAGAATTTTTTGATCCTTTTCCCATTTTGGACATGCATGCCAAATTTCGTACATTTCCGACAAACTAAAGTTTTGGCCGTCCCATAGGGATTTTCTTTTGCATCTCTAGGGGCGCTATAGTGCCCAGAGACACCATTTTCACATATATGTTTTCAGGCCGGGCCATGAATAAGTGATTAAAATTTGAGCCGGATCGGACTTCGTACGCGCGAGTTATAGCAATTTAGACGTTGCAAAAAATCGTCAAATTTAACGTTAACTTTGACGCGCTGCTGCTCGGAAACCGCTTAGATTCTACAAAGAATTTGGATAACTTTTAAAGCCCCACCCCTCTAGATCATGTTCGCCGATTTTTACCTCTGTCGGTGAAAAACCCTAGGAGGAGATAGAAAAATAAAAACGTAAAAAAACTGCTGAGTCATGCTTAGCAAAAATTCTATCCAAGATTGCTGACTTCCTGTTTGTCTAGGGGCGTCGCTATAATAATATTTTTTTTCGTGCTTGCATGACCAATATGTGTACCAAATTTTATGACCCTATGCCAAAAAAGTTTTTTCCAGGTCCCATTGGCGTAATGTTTTTGATTTTTGCAGGTCACTGTCACCCCCCATTTATTTTTTCGAAAAAGTGAGATTATAAGATAAAATTTTTCGCCAGACCTGAATTTTGGGCAAAGTTTGGTGAGTTTTCGTAAACGTTTAGGGCCTCAAATTTGCGATCATTTACGGATAAGAATAATAATAATAATAATAAATATAGCCGCAAGCGGCGATCAGCGGCCCTCGCGTCGCGACCCCGCGACCCCCCGCTGGTGCCGAGGTCGCCGTCGCGACCCTGAGCTGGTGCCGAGGTCGAGCCGTGTTGCTAACTTTGTTGGGGATGTTGAAGAATCCTGCCAAATGCTCTGTCTGTCTGTGAAGCTCATATTGACGTTTACAGGTGAATGTAGCAAATTTAGCAGACCGCTACAACCACATCTTTCGAAATAGGGCATGTACGTAAAGTTTTCCTAAATCCTTATGTACTAACGAACAAATGTGGCAAATTTCATCAAATTACGAAAAACTAAAATTTTTGATGGACCATTACCCAATGTTTTTAATAGGTGATTTTTCGTGTCGACTTAAAAAAACGTATGGATAAAAATTTTCAGACCTTCCGATTTTTTTAAGTAAGATCTGTTCAGGCATGTGTTTGGAATAAATCCTTACAATATTAGGTAAAATAAAAAAAATTGTGCAAGTTATAACAAATTGAATTTATTTTTCAAACATGGAAATCTTTGAGTCGTTGCCACGGAAACACGGTTGAAGTTACGGCATTCATCCCATTGGCTTTTTTGTTTCTCCTTTGATCCTGGACATGTGTGTAAAATTTTGTGAATTTATGCCAAAAAAGTCAATTTTTCCCCATGTTTTGTATCTTTTTCCATTCATTTTCATGAATTTCGCAGTGTTGCCATGACAACATGGTCAGAGTTACGATGGTACTGCAATAGAGTTTTTTGTTGAGTGTGATCCAAGGAATATACACACCAAATTTGACGTATTTATGCCAAACTACATTTTTGGATTTTCCATAGGCACCCAAATTTTGTGTTTCGGTCATCACCACGGCAACACCGTTCAAAACTGGGAATGGGTCCAAGATAATTTTTGATCCTTTTCCCATTTTGGACATGCATGCCAAATTTCGTACATTTCCGACAAACTAAATTTTTGGCCGTCCCATAGGGATTTTCGTTTGCATCTCTAGGGGGCGCTATAGTGCCCAGAGACACCGTTTTCACATATATGTTTTCGGGCCGGGCCATGAATAAGTGATTAAAATTTGAGCCGGATCGGACTTCGTACGCGCGAGTTATAGCAATTTAGACGTTGCAAAAAATCGTAAAATTTAACGTTAACTTTGACGCGCTGCTGCTCGGAAACCGCTTAGATTCTACAAAGAATTTGGATAACTTTTAAAGCCCCACCCCTCTAGACCATGTTCGCCGATTTTTATCTCTGTCGGTTAAAAACCCTAGGAGGAGATAGAAAAATAAAAACGTAAAAAAACTGCTGAGTCATGGTTAGCAAAGTTCTATCCAAGATTGCTGACTTCCTGTTTGTCAAGGGGCATCGCTATAATAATATTTTTTGTTCGTGCTTTGCAATGACCAATATGTGTACCAAATTTTATGACTCATATGCCAAAAATTTTTTTCCAGGTCCCATTGGCGTAATGTTTTTTGATTTTTGCAAGGTCACTGTCACCCCCCCATTTATTTTTTCAAAAAGTGAGATTATAAGATAAAATTTTTCGCCAGACCTGAATTTTGGGCAAAGTTTGGTGAGTTTTCATTAACGTTTAGGGCCTCAAATTTGCGATCATTTGGGGATAAGAATAATAATAATAATAATAATAATAATCCGAGCAATTTCAATATAGGCGTCGCCGCGGCGACGCCTATATTGGCGTTTTCGGAAAGCGCTCGTCGTTCCCCACGCGTCCGTGGGGTCGGGGTCAACGACGAGCGCTTCGCGCTCGTCATTGACCCCTCCGATGACCTTTCACCCATTGACCTTCACTACACTTATAGCAATTACAATTATGCCGGGTCCCTACCATATCACATATATATATGCCCGGATAGTGCACGTCACCACGCACGTGCAGCATACTCAATGACGAGCGCTTCGCGCTCGCCATTGAGTCGATTAGTTACGCAGTGCGCTTCGCGCACTGCTTCGAATTACAATAGTCCCTTGCCAGTTGGGCTGGCTCGGGCCTAATAATAATAAACGGAGCGATTACAATATAGGCGTCGCCGCGGCGACGCCTATATTGGCGTTTTCGGAAAGCGCTCGTCGTTCCCCACGTGTCCGTGGGGTCGGGGTCAATGACGAGCGCTTCGCGCTCGTCATTGACCCCTCCGATGACCTTTCACCCATTGACCCTCATTACATGTATATAGCAATTACAATTATGCCGGGTCCCTACCATATCACATATATATATGCCCGGATAGTGCACGTCACCACGCACGTGCAGCATACTCAATGACGAGCGCTTCGCGCTCGCCATTGAGTCGATTAGTTACGCAGTGCGCTTTCGCGCACTGCTTATGATTACAATAGTCCCTTGCCAGTTGGGCTGGCTCGGGCCTAAATATAGCTGCAAGCAGCGATCAGCGGCCCTCGCCGTCGCGACCCCGCGACCCCGCTGGTGCCGAGGTCGCCGTCGCGACCCAGAGCTGGTGCCGACGTCGAGCCATGTTGCTGTCTCTGTTGGTGTTGTTGAAGAACTCTGACAAATGTTCTGTCTGTGAAGTTCATATTAGCGTTGACAGGAGAATTTAGCAAATTTGGTGGACCACTACAACCACATCTTTGGAAATCGGGCATGTTAGTAAAGTTTTCCTCAATCCTTATGTACTAAATTTCATGAAATTTTTAAAAACTAAAATTTTTGATGGTCCAATAGTCAATGTTTTTAAATGGTGATTTTTAGTGTCAACTTAAAAAAAATGGTATGGGTAAAATGTTCAGAAATTCTTTTTAAAGTGAGATCTGTTCATGCATCTGTAGTGAATAAATCTTACAAAGAGCACAAGATCCAAACTTACAAGCTGTGGGACAGTACAACATGGTTTGTAATACAATATAGTTTATTGTTTAAATTTTTGTTAAATAATGATCACACAACATTACAAATAAATAAATAAAATTTATATTTATTTTAAATGTATTTATATCTACAGTTCAGTGGATCCTTTGGTGGGACACCCCAGCCTCTTGAGTAATATGAACTCAATGAAAATGTCTGGCGATATCCGTAGACTTGGACTTTTCCGGAAAACTCTAATTCATTCCCAGCGCACGTGAATGCACCCTCACGCAACTAGCTCGTGCCTGCTGGACTCTGGTTTTCATT
Source organism: Rhyacichthys aspro (assembly GCA_036850595.1). NCBI lineage: Eukaryota > Metazoa > Chordata > Actinopteri > Gobiiformes > Rhyacichthyidae > Rhyacichthys > Rhyacichthys aspro. Next base: position 20,783 of record JAWCTZ010000877.1, on the reverse strand, counting down.
GGTTAAAGATGACACGCGGTTCGTTCGCGCTGCAAAACATAGCTACAGTAGCGGTTGGCTCATAGTACCGACATCGATGAAGAGCGTTTGCGGTATGTACGACTTTATCGGTAAATTAAGCCAACAAGGCAATGTAGTTAACATGGAAGTAAAGAAGACGCTGGACTGTTAGCCTGGTTTTTGGCTCTAGTCATTTGTGCACCAGACTGACAGTGACAGTCGTGACAAAAATATCTTCATCTAGTAATCTGTAATGCAGCGCATGCTACAAAAACAGCTAACCTTATTAAAAGCTCCAATATTATCATTCAGATACTGTAGAAGTGCTTATAGACTTATAAGCACTTCTACAATAAACAGACTTGTTTATTGTTTAGGCACAGAATTTAACAGCACTACACCTGACAAAACTACATTTAACAGTTTCATGGTGTCAAATAAACGTTAATGTAGTTAAATTTAGTAGTTCTATAAAGTCATTGTTTTAGTAATTGTTTTGTAGGACACTCATGGTAAATATAAGCTAAATTAAACTGCACCAAATTTTTCATTTCTACATGAGGTGTAATTGTAACCAGGCTTTCCTCTGTATAGGGACAGTCTGAAGAGAAAAGAGGATATCTCCAATTTTTTTCAATAGAAGCCAAAATCAGGTGCAGATCAGGACCAAACAGCTCTCAACCCCAGTGTCAGCTGTGATCAACTTTCAGGAGATGGACAGAGAAGTCAAGAAGATGAACAAACACAAGAACCAAATGTGCCACCAGCAGGTCAGAGCAGAGACAGTAAGCTGCCTAATTCAGATTGTGTGATGACTCTTATGCTAAGTAATATATGCTATGATGATATACAGTATATAATTCAGTTTTTGAAAAAGAACAGGGTGAAACAGAACTGTTATTTTTTCTAATTGAATGTTTTGTATATGGACCCCCCAAATAATCCCTTGCCACCTCTTGGCCACCCCTTTTTTAAAAGTCTAGCTCTGCCACTGAGAGAGAGGACTGGAAATAGACCAAGAGACCTTCAGCTGTTCCATCTGCCTGGATTTACTAAAGGATCCAGTCACTATTCCTTGTGGACACAGCTACTGTATGAGCTGTGTTAACTCCCACTGGGATGGAGAGATGTCTAAGCAAAGCTACAGCTGCCCTCAGTGCAGACAGAGCTTCACTCAGAGGCCAGTGCTGGTGAAAAGTACCATGTTGGCTGCTTTGGTGGAGGAGCTGAGTGCATTCCCTCCTGCTCCAGCTCATCACTGCTATGCTGGACCTGAAGATGTGGCCTGTGATATGTGCGCTGGAAGGAAGCTGAAAGCTGCAAAATCCTGTCTGCAGTGTCTGGTGTCTTATTATGAAGACCATCTTCAGCCTCATTATGATGTTGCTGCATTAAAGAAGCATAAGTTGATTAATCCCACTGTGAATCTCCGAGACAACATTTGCCCTCGACACAATGAGGTAATGAAGATGTTCTGTCACACTGATCAGCAGTGCATCTGTTACCTCTGCTCCGTGTAGGAACATAAAGGACACGACACATTGTCAGCTGCAACAGAAAGGACTGAGATGCAAAGAATTTTGCAGTAGACAGACAGTAGGCAGAAAATCCAGGCTAATCCAGGACAAACAGAAAGACATAGACACATTACAGAAGGGCTCAGATGGTGCCTGGCATTCTGCTCAAAGAGTTGTTGAAGAAAGTGAAAGGATTTTTACACAGATAAGTCGTTTCGTCGAGAGGAGGAGGACTGAGGTGAGGAGAAAAAATCAGATCTCAACAGGAAACTGAAGAGCATCGAGTAAAAGAACTCCAAGACAAACTGCAACAGGAGATCACCAGACTGAAGAGGAAATACACTGAGCTGGAGAGACTCTCACAGACAGACCATGACCAATTTTTACACACATTTCCATCTCTGTTCAAGCTCAGTGAAACTTCACACTCATCCAGCAGTGAAACAACTCCACTGTCCTTCATAGATGTGCTTACAGCTGCTGTAGCAGAACTCAGGGACAAACTAGGCTTTAGATTGCTACAAAGATGGTTATGTATTTTGGTGCAACAGAGTTAGCACCACTATTACATCTCCAGATTCCAACCAAATTGGAATTTTTGTGGATTATGATGCAGGTGTTTTGTCCTTTTTACAGTGTGGCCCAAGAAATGACTCTCATCCACAGAGTCCAGACCACATTCACTCAGCCTCTGCTCGCTGGAATATGGCTCAAAGATGTTACAGACTGTGCTGAGATCTGCAGTCTAAGACAAAGAGAGAGTATTCATACATAAAGTGTAGATATGGGTAAATATTGTGTTCCTAGATTATAAGCTGCATTAAGACAATTGTAATTTTTGTATCCAGGCTCCAGGAAGAGCTGTGTGCTTTCAGAGACAGGCACCAGGACACTTCAGGTGAAACAGAGCTGTGGCCACAGTAGAAGGCAGAACCATCACATATCAGCAATGATGACCAGATAACCACCGGTCCTTGTTCAGGTACAGGTTTAAATAATGCTGCTCATTTTAATTTCCTGTGGGAAACAACTTGCTCCACACATGGCTTTTTGCATGTTCCTGTTTCACTTTTACAACAGAAAAATAAAGACACTGCACAAGAACAACAATAATGTCCTTTCCCTTGTACACTTTGTAGATGATTAACTGTAGATGACCTCATGAAGACATCATCTATGAAACTGTTTCCAGGAACAGGCCCAACACCTGATGCCTTCTTCATCACACCAGTGTATACTGAACAACATGGATCATCCCCTGCATTGGGCTTTTGAACTACAGAGAGCAGGCAGTGGACGTCTGAGATCAGTGAGCTGCAGGATGAACGCCACAAGAACACCTTCTTCCTGACTGCAGTAAAACTGTACAATCAGTCAGTATGGGTTGGACTGAAAACAGCCATTCTACAGGCAGGGACGTGTCTTTTTGTGGCCAGCTCCCTGTATGTAAAAAACACCTGGAGCACAGCAGCATAATCAGATATCAAAGTATTTAAAACTGATGATAGGAAAATTATTGGATAGCAGTACTTATAGATTGTGTATTGTCCAATTCATGTCCTAGTACAGATCTGTATGTTAATATCTTTTCATATTCCTCTAATTGTTTTCCTTATAGTTTTTTCACCATCTGCCTGGACATGTTCACAAGTAAATTCCTCTTGGCAACTATCTCAAGCACTCATTTTTAATATCACTTATATTAACACTTAGTTATATATTATATTAACACTTACTTAATGTGAGCCCATTTTCTACATTAACATGTACATATAATATCTGGAATATATTAAACATGGTTAATATATTAAACATGAAATTAATTTGCTGTGTTTGTCATGGTTAAATTTGAGAACACTTTTTTTTTTTTTTCCTCCATGTTGTCAAACTCATCTAGCTTTTATGATGAATAAGACTGGCATGTCCTATATGACATATTCACCTTTGATTATTAGTATTGATTCTTTGGCTATTTAAGACGTATGACCACATTTTATTATTTTTGCACAGTACCAAGTATAAAACTATGGTTATAAATGAGATAATATTTTCACCATTGTAAGCTCACGGGCCTATTGACCCTAATCAGAAATGATTCACTAATCAATATATCAAATATAATTTTATAAAGCACTCTCTATGGGTAATTTAGTAGTACTGAAATATTAAAACCTTTGGCCGATTGGGCCACTGTCTAAAATACATGCTAGCGTCAAAGGCTGTTAACTTAAATGGCGTAGCTAACAGCTAACTATGTAGTAATAAACTAATAGTTGTGTCTTATTGGTGATGTCTCTTTATGATACACATCACTCATGTTTTGTATTGCGTAGTGTCTGTCAGAACAAGTAGATTACGGGCGATTAGCTGCGGTCGCTGTAATGTTTTGCAGTAAAGGTATAATTTAAATAGTATTACATTAAGCTAACGACATTAGCATGCTAGAAGCGTTAGCATTAGTCTAAGGCGGGACACACCCCCGCGATAACCCACGGTCAAGATTTTGGAAGATAAACCATTTGATTGGCTGAGAGATCTGGCTTTTTTCGAAGCGGCCAATCAGAGCGGCGCTACGCTCGGACCGCCGCAGCGGTATAAAAGCGTCTTCGCGCTTCTGCTCGTCCCCTTTGCCACTCTTCAATCTCTCTCAGAGCTTTGTCGAGCAGCATTCTCTCATTGCGATCTCCGGATCTTTTCAAAGCGATCATCGGATCATTGGATTACTGTTTCTTGTTGTTAGTTCTTTGTCAGTTTCTTGTCTAGCGTCTACTTGTGTTTTTTGTCCGTCTTTGTGAACCGAGACAACTCCATCGTCTCCAGCTTCGGCTTCAGGCTTCATCGCCTTCATCCGGCCTTTCTTTGAGAAAGGTAAGAATCCATTTTACATTTCTATGCGCTTCTGTTGCATGCTTTATTTTGCACTGTGGCTAATTTAATATGAAATGTGTTACTATGAAATTTTGGGTTTAATACCGTGTAGCTGGGGTTCTGTGAGCTGATTACGGCGCTACAAGCGTGTAGCTAATACCATGTACCGTAATGCCATGTGCGCTAATACCATGTGCGGTAAAATGGCTAGGCACAAAATTGTTTGTTGCAATTTTTTAGCTCTGTCTTTTGTATGTTTATGGACTACTAAATATGTGCTATTTTCTATTCGATATGACATTACTTATTAATAAGAGGTGTAGGTCGGGTTTATGCATGATGTAGTTTTGTGTAATTAGGCTTTGTGAGGGTGTGGTATAGGCCTATAGAAGGCTTGGTTTGAGCCTGATGTAGTCCTGGTTTACTTAAAAAGGATTGACAGGTTTCAGGTTTTAGCAGGACTCACTCTCTGACAGACATTTTGTTAGATTATAAACGCGTTTTAGCAGGACTCGCTCTCTGACGCAGGTTTCAGCGGGTTTTGAACAGGTTTTAGCTCTCCGACACACAGGTTTCAGTGGGTTTTAAACAGGTTTTGGATGGACTCACTCTCTGACGGATAGGTTTTAGTAGGTTTTGAACAGGTTTTAGCAGTACTTGCTATCCGACACAGGTTTCAGTGGGTTTTGAACAGGTTTTAGCAGGACTTGCTATCCGACACAGGTTTCAGTGGGTTTTGAACAGGTTTTAGTAGGACTTGCTATCTGACAATGTCAGTACAATGTTATTTGCTAATTATGAAGTCTGCATTTGTTTCTGTGGTATAGTGTTTGGGAGTCACTTTCTGACACAGGTTTTAGTGGGACTCGCTCTCTGACAGATAGGTTTTCAGTTGGTTTTGAACAGGTTTTAGTGGGATTCGCTCGATGGTAGGTAGGTGTTAGTGGGTTTTGACCCAGGACTTGCTATCTGACACAGGTTTTAGTGGGTTTTAAATAGGTTTTAGTGGGATTTGCTCTCTGACAGATAGGTGTTAGTGGGTTTTGAACAGGTTTTATCAGGACTTGCTATCTGACACAGGTTTCAGTGGGTTTTGAACAGGTTTTAATGGGATTTGCTATCTGACACAGGTTTTAGTGGGTTTTAAATAGGTTTTAGTGGGATTTGCTCTCTGACAGATATGTGTTAGTGGGTTTTGAACAGGTTTTAGCAGGACTTGCTATCTGACACAGGTTTTAGTGAATTTTAAACAGGTTTTAGTAGGACTTGCTATCTGACACAAGTTTTAGTGAATTTTAAACAGGTTTTAGTGGGATTTGCTATCTGACACAGGTTTCAGTGGGTTTTGAACAGGTTTTACCAGGTCTGGCTCTCCAACAGACAGGTTTCAGTAGGTTTTGAACAGGTTTTAGCAGGTCTGGCTCTATAACAGACAGTTTTTAGGGGATTTTGAACAGGTTTTTGCTGGATTTTCATGTGATTACATTAGTAATTTGTGTTTGTGAAATGCCTCAGCCCTGTTCAGTTCTCATTAGTTTAAATCATATTTTCTTGGTAAAGTGTAAAATGGCAGCCATTTTGTACTTGTGGTCAAACATTCACAAAATGTCAGTACAATGTTATTTGCTAATTATGAAGTCTGTATTTGTTTCTGTGGTATAGTATTTGGGAGTCAGTATCTGACACAGGTTTTAGTGGGTTTTGAACAGGTTTTAGTAGGACTTGCAATCTGACACAGGTTTTAGTGAATTTTAAACAGGTTTTAGTAGGACTTGCTATCTGAAACAGGTTTTAGTGAATTTTAAACAGGTTTTAGTGGGATTTGCTATCTGACACAGGTTTCAGTGGGTTTTGAACAGGTTTTACCAGGACTTGCTATCTGACACAGGTTTCAGTGAGTTTTGAACAGGTTTTAGCAGGTCTGGCTCTATAACAGATGGTTTCAGGTTTTAGTGGGTTTTTTAAACAGGTTTTATCAGGACTTGCTATCTGACACAGGTTTCAGTGGGTTTTGAACAGGTTTTAGTAGGACTTGCTATCTGACACAGGTTTTAGTGAATTTTAAACAGGTTTTAGTAGGACTTGCTATCTGAAACAGGTTTTAGTGAATTTTAAACAGGTTTTAGTGGGATTTGCTATCTGACACAGGTTTCAGTGGGTTTTGAACAGGTTTTACCAGGACTTGCTATCTGACACAGGTTTTAGTGGATTTTAAACAGGTTTTAGTAGGATTTGCTATCTGACACAGGTTTCAGTGGGTTTTGAACAGGTTTTAGTAGGACTTGCTATCTGACACAGGTTTTAGTGAATTTTAAACAGGTTTTAGTGGGATTTGCTATCTGACACAGGTTTCAGTGGGTTTTGAACAGGTTTTACCAGGACTTGCTATCTGACACAGGTTTCAGTGAGTTTTGAACAGGTTTTAGCAGGACTTGCTATCTGACACAGGTTTCAGTGGGTTTTGAACAGGTTTTAGCAGGACTTGCTATCTGAACACAGGTTTCAGTGGGTTTTGAACAGGTTTTAGCAGGACTTGCTATCTGACACAGGTTTCAGTGGGTTTTGAACAGGTTTTAGCAGGACTTGCTATCTGACACAGGTTTCAGTGGGTTTTGAACAGGTTTTAGCAGGACTTGCTATCTGACACAGGTTTCAGTGGGTTTTGAACAGGTTTTAGCAGGACTTGCTATCTGACACAGGTTTCAGTGGGTTTTGAACAGGTTTTAGCAGGACTTGCTATCTGACACAGGTTTCAGTGGGTTTTGAACAGGTTTTAGCAGGACTTGCTATCTGACACAGGTTTCAGTGGGTTTTGAACAGGTTTTAGCAGGACTTGCTATCTGACACAGGTTTCAGTGGGTTTTGAACAGGTTTTAGCAGGACTTGCTATCTGACACAGGTTTCAGTGGGTTTTGAACAGGTTTTAGCAGGACTTGCTATCTGACACAGGTTTTAGTGAATTTTAAACAGGTTTTAGTGGGATTTGCTATCTGACACAGGTTTCAGTGGGTTTTGAACAGGTTTTAGCAGGTCTGGCTCTATAACAGACAGTTTTTAGGGGATTTTGAACAGGTTTTTGCTGGATTTTCATGTGATTACATTAGTAATTTGTGTTTGTGAAATGCCTCAGCCCTGTTCAGTTCTCATTAGTTTAAATCATATTTTCTTGGTAGTGTAAGCAGCCATTTTGTACTGTGTCAAACATTTACAAATCAGTACAAGTTATTTGTATTATGAAGTCTGTGTGGGCAGTATCTGACACAGGTTTTAGTGGGTTTTGAACAGGTTTTAGTAGGACTTGCTATCTGACACAGGTTTTAGTGAATTTTAAACAGGTTTTAGTAGGACTTGCTATCTGACACAGGTTTCAGTGGGTTTTAAACAGGTTTTAGTAGGACTTGCTATCTGACACAGGTTTCAGTGGGTTTTGAACAGGTTTTAGCAGGACTTGCTATCTGACACAGGTTTTAGTGGGTTTTAAACAGGTTTTAGCAGGACTTGCTATCTGACACAGGTTTCAGTGGGTTTTGAACAGGTTTTAGTGGGACTTGCTATCTGACACAGGTTTCAGTGGGTTTTGAACAGGTTTTACCAGGACTTGCTATCTGACACAGGTTTCAGTGGGTTTTGAACAGGTTTTAGCAGGACTTGCTATCTGACACAGGTTTCAGTGGGTTTTGAACAGGTTTTATCAGGACTTGCTATCTGACACAGGTTTCAGTGGGTTTTGAACAGGTTTTAGTAGGACTTGCTATCTGACACAGGTTTCAGTGGGTTTTGAACAGGTTTTAGTAGGATTTGCTATCTGACACAGGTTTCAGTGGGTTTTGAACAGGTTTTAGTAGGACTTGCTATCTGACACAGGTTTCAGTGGGTTTTGAACAGGTTTTAGCAGGACTTGCTATCTGACACAGGTTTCAGTGGGTTTTGAACAGGTTTTAGCAGGACTTGCTATCTGACAGACAGGTTTCAGTGGGTTTTGAACAGGTTTTAGCAGGACTTGCTATCTGACACAGGTTTCAGTGGGTTTTGAACAGGTTTTAGTAGGACTTGCTATCTGACACAGGTTTCAGTGGATTTTGAACAGGTTTTAGTGGGACTTGCTATCTGACACAGGTTTCAGTGGGTTTTGAACAGGTTTTAGCAGGACTTGCTATCTGACACAGGTTTCAGTGGGTTTTGAACAGGTTTTAGCAGGACTTGCTATCTGACACAGGTTTCAGTGGGTTTTGAACAGGTTTTAGCAGGACTTGCTATCTGACACAGGTTTCAGTGGGTTTTGAACGGGTTTAGTGAATTGCTATCTGACACAGGTTTCAGTGGGTTTTGAACAGGTTTTAGCAGGACTTGCTATCTGACACAGGTTTCAGTGGGTTTTGAACAGGTTTTAGCAGGACTTGCTATCTGACACAGGTTTCAGTGGGTTTTGAACAGGTTTTAGTAGGACTTGCTATCTGACACAGTATGGTTTTAGTGAGTTTTAAACAGGTTTTAGTGGGATTTGCTATCTGACACAGGTTTCAGTGGGTTTTGAACAGGTTTTACCAGGACTTGCTATCTGACACAGGTTTCAGTGGGTTTTGAACAGGTTTTAGCAGGACTTGCTATCTGACACAGGTTTCAGTGGGTTTTGAACAGGTTTTATCAGGACTTGCTATCTGACACAGGTTTCAGTGGGTTTTGAACAGGTTTTAGTAGGACTTGCTATCTGACACAGGTTTCAGTGAGTTTTGAACAGGTTTTAGCAGGACTTGCTATCTGACACAGGTTTCAGTGGGTTTTGAACAGGTTTTAGCAGGACTTGCTATCTGACACAGGTTTCAGTGAGTTTTGAACAGGTTTTTAGCAGGACTTGCTATTTGACACAGGTTTCAGTGGGTTTTGAACAAGTTTTAGTAGGACTTGCTATCTGACACAGGTGTAAGTGGGTTTTGAACAGGTTTTAGTAGGACTTGCTATCTGACACAGGTTTCAGTGGGTTTTGAACAGGTTTTAGTAGGACTTGCTATCTGACACAGGTTTTAGTGAGTTTTAAACAGGTTTTAGTAGGATTTGCTATCTGACACAGGTTTCAGTGGGTTTTGAACAGGTTTTAGCAGGACTTGCTATCTGACACAGGTTTCAGTGGGTTTTGAACAGGTTTTAGCAGGACTTGCTATCTGACACAGGTTTCAGTGGGTTTTGAACAGGTTTTAGTAGGACTTGCTATCTGACACAGGTTTCAGTGGGTTTTGAACAGGTTTTAGCAGGACTTGCTATCTGACACACGTTTCAGTGGGTTTTGAACAGGTTTTAGAAGGTCTAGCTCTCTGACAGACAGGTTTTAGTGGGTTTTGAACAGGTTTTAGTAGGATTTGCTATCTGACACAGGTTTTAGTGAATTTTAAACAGGGTTTAGTGGGATTTGCTCTCTGACACAGGTTTCAGTGGGTTTTGAACAGGTTTTATCAGGACTTGCTATCTGACACAGGTTTCAGTGGGTTTTGAACAGGTTTTTATCAGGAGTTGCTATCTGAAACAGGTTTCAGTGGGTTTTGAACAGGTTTTAGTAGGACTTGCTATCTGACACAGGTTTCAGTGGGTTTTGAACAGGTTTTTAGCAGGACTTGCTATTTGTCGTATGTGCATTAAGATCATAGCCACCTGCTGGTCTTTTTGTTTTAAATGATTTGAAGCTAATTTAAATCTGGTTTAGTCTTAGTTGAGTTTAGTTAGTTTGATTAAACCAGTTTAAGACTTTATTCAAGTCCTGAAAAATCCTGTTTTTAATTGAGAAATTTTTTTCATCCTGTCACCTTTAACATCTTATATTTAGCTGGATTCATGCAGTTTTGCTCATTTTCTCTTTACATTTTCAGATGCCTCGCGTCAAGGGTTACCGCCGTTCCCTTGCCGCCCAGCAGAGGAGGGCTGCACAGCTCGCAGTTCCTCAGACTTTGGCCAGTGCTGAGACCAGTACTCGTAAGTTATACCCTTTAAATATGTACATTTTAACTCCCGTTATGAGTTTAACATAAACTCTTTTCTAATGTTAATGAAAAAAATGTGCTGTGGTCCTTATAGGCCGTGGTACTGGTTTTCGGCACGCCGTGCGGAGATGGCCAATCTCTTTCATCACCGGAAAGAGCCACAAATTGGTCATCCCGGAGGAGTCGACCGATAAGAAGGTATGAATGCTTTACTAAGGAATAAACATCTGTTTGAATTTTTTGTAAATTTTCCTTCTAAGTCATGGTTTCTGTTCTAGTTCGTTCTGCTTGTCGGGGACTCCCATCTACGCGCCATTGTAGATGGGATCACACCGATGCCAGAGGGATGCCTCTCCTTTGGCATCAGTTCGACTCCTGGAGCCCGGGCCTCGGAGCTCCAGAGGGAGCTGGCTGAGACAGTGCTGCCAAGAGGTGGGTACAGAAACAAATTTCTGTAGTGACTTAATGCATTATTAACAAAAGCTGTTTCAGAAAGTGTGACGAGTTACCCTCCTCTTGCCCTCAGATCCGTCTCTTGTCTGTCTCTTGGCTCCCTCTAACAACCTCACAGCCAGCAGGACAGTTGAGGAGGCTGCAGCTGAGTATGGCCGACTCCTGGCCTATGTCTGCAGCCGCTGGCAGAGGGTAAGTGTTATTATACTTTACAAAGGTGTTTTAATTGTATATTTTGGCTACATTATTGTTTAGTTTCAAACATTATATATTGGGACAATGATGAATTCCACATACTGTATATTCTTAACATGCAACATGTTTTTGGCAGGTGTGCGTCCTGGACTTTCCGCCTCGCCTTGCCCACGCAGAGGTGGAAGTTCAGACCCTCTTCAGGCAGGAGTACCACCGGGTCTCAGCACGCATGGGTATGTTAAAGAAATAATGCTGCTTTACCATATTTTGTCTTGATTCTATTTTTAAGAGTATTATTATTTCTTTTAGGAATTCGCTACTTCCCTGTGGCTGAGCACTTCCCGCTCGACCGTCTGGAGCTGTGGAGCAGAGATGGCGTAAGTCCAATGTGATTTTGTGCCTTCACAATCTGTGCACAGTTAAACTTGATTAAACACTCTTCCTTTGTGTTTATAATGTTAAAATGTTTGTGTTTTAATGATGTTTTAGGTCCATCTAAGTGACGACCACGGGATGGGGATCCTCGTCCAGCTTTTGTGGCAGGCTTGCTACAAGGAGCTGGAGACCTCTGTTCCCACCGCCCCTGTGCCTACTGCCCCATCCCGTCCCACCAGGAGGGTCACACCAAAGGTGGTTGTGACCGGTCCGCTCCCGTGCCACGTCCACCCCTCCTGAGTGGACGTTTGTTGGACAGGACAGGAAGGTGAGAGACTGGTACCATTTTGTTTTGTGAAGTATCTTTTATAAATAACTTACTCTGTAAACTCCAGGTTTAGTATGTGAATTGCTGTTATATTGCTGTTTCTGTTACAGAGGAACCAGCCTAGGGACCCGAAGCCCTCACCCACGGGACCCAAGGGACGGCTTGTTCCTCAGCAGGTTAGTTGAATGAGTACTGTGTCTGAGTAAAAGCATGATGAAAATGATTTATATGTATTGTTTAATTTATTTCATTGTTGTTTTTTTTAAGGTGGAGACTGTTTTCTCCATCCCCCTTTCCCCTGTCCTGTTCAGCCCTGCTATGCTGTTGGAGATGGAGAAGATCTCTCCATCTCACCTTGGCTCTGTTGAGGGCAAGGCCAGCTTTCCTGTTGGAAAGAAGGTACATTTTATTTACAAGATTGTAAAAAAAAATGTCACGTTTGTTATCTTTCAAGCATGAAAAGTAAATTATATTTGCTTATTTTTTTAGACGCCTCAGGTGAGACGTCGCAAAGGTGTGGCCTCAAAGAGACGCCGGCCCAAGCGGCAGGTTGGTATTTCTCTTTATAGATAGAAATGCTCTTTTAGAATATTCAAGTAAATCAATATATTAACTTTAATCTATTTTAGGCAGAGGCAGCGCCTGTGGTTGTGGCGGTGAGACCCGGCTCACCTGCCAAGTTCAGGCCCGCGATGGAGAGGGACCAGGTTTGTGCTGCTAGAAAAAAAAGTTGACATCTTCTACCATGTTGGCTGTATAATAATTCACATGTAATGCTTTTTGTTTTTATAGGTGGAGCCAGGAGATGTGGAGGTGACACCAGGAACGTCACCTACCAGCTTCCGGATCCATGCTGGGTTCCTGGAGGACGAGGTTTGTACAATATGATGTTTATTGAGTCACTGATGGCAAGAAAGTGAACTGGGCTGTTTATTTTAAAGAATATGTGAGATTCGCTCTGCAGTTAATTATTGTATTAAATGGTTTGTATGTTTTATTAGGACGTCTTTGTGGAGGCAACACCTGGAACGTTGCCTACCAGTGGAGGGGCCAGAGCCAGCGTGGTGTTCACGGACCAGGTACGTTTTTATATGTCTCCTGTGTCTTTTACTTACCCTCTGAAAGCAGGGTGACTGAAATATGTAAAATGTGTTTTTTACAGGTAATAAAAGTCTGTTAAAAATCCAAAACATGTCTTTGTGTCTTTCACTGCCTCTGTCTTTGTGTGTCTCGTTGTGTGTCTCTCCATGTATGTATATGTGTATCTCTCTCCCTCTGTGTGTGTATCTCTGTGTCCCTCTGTGTGTGTATCTCTGTGTCCCTCTGTGTGTGTATCTCTGTCTGTCCCTCTGTGTGTGTATCTCTGTCTGTCCCTCTGTGTGTGTATCTCTCTCTGTCCCTCTGTGTGTGTATCTCTCTGTGTGTGTATCTCTGTCTGTCCCTCTGTGTGTGTATCTCTGTCTGTCCCTCTGTGTGTGTATCTCTCTCTATCCCTCTGTGTGTGTATCTCTGTCTGTCCCTCTGTGTGTGTATCTCTTTCTATCCCTCTGTGTGTGTACCTCTCTCTGTCCCTCTGTGTCTGTATTTCTCTCTGTCCCTCTGTGTGTGTATCTCTGTGTCCCTCTGTGTGTGTATCTCTCTGTGTCCCTCTGTGTGTGTATCTCTCTCTGTCCCTCTGTGTGTGTATCTCTCTCTGTCCCTCTGTGTGTGTATCTCTGTCTGTGTCCCTCTGTGTGTGTCCCTCTGTGTGTGTATCTCTCTCTGTCCCTCTGTGTGTGTATCTCTGTCTGTGTCCCTCTGTGTGTGTATCTCTCTCTGTCCCTCTGTGTGTGTATCTCTCTCTGTCCCTCTGTGTGTGTATCTCTGTCTGTGTCCCTCTGTGTGTGTCCCTCTGTGTGTGTGTATCTCTCTCTGTCCCTCTGTGTGTGTATCTCTGTCTGTCCCTCTGTGTGTGTATCTCTTTCTGTCCCTCTGTATGTGTATCTCTCTCTGTCCCTCTGTCTGTGTCCCTCTGTGTGTGTATCTCTCTCTGTCCCTCTGTCTGTGTCCCTCTGTGTGTGTATCTCTCTCTGTCCCTCTGTGTGTGTATTTCTCTCTGTCCCTCTGTGTGTGTATCTCTGTCTGTGTCCCTCTGTGTGTGTATCTCTGTCTGTGTCCCTCTGTGTATCTCTCTCTCTGTGACCCTCTGTGTGTGTATCTCTGTCTGTCCCTCTGTGTGTGTATCTCTGTCTGTCCCTCTGTGTGTGTATCTCTTTCTATCCCTCTGTGTGTGTACCTCTCTCTGTCCCTCTGTGTCTGTATTTCTCTCTATCCCTCTGTGTGTGTATCTCTGTCTGTCCCTCTGTGTGTGTACCTCTCTCTGTCCCTCTGTGTCTGTATTTCTCTCTGTCCCTCTGTGTGTGTATCTCTCTGTGTCCCTCTGTGTATCTCTCTCTCTGTGACCCTCTGTGTGTGTATCTCTCTGTCCCTCTGTGTCTGTATTTCTCTCTGTCCCTCTGTGTCTGTATTTCTCTCTGTCCCTCTGTGTGTGTATCTCTTTCTGTCCCTCTGTGTGTGTATCTCTTTCTGTCCCTCTGTGTGTGTATCTCTCTGTGTGTGTATCTCTCTCTGTCCCTCTGTGTGTGTATCTCTCTGTGTGTGTATCTTTTTCTGTCCCTCTGTGTGTGTATCTCTCTGTCCCTCTGTGTGCATGATGTTCATACCCCCCCCCCCCACACACACACACACACACACACACATTTTACATCTCAATACCCCACCCCCGGTAAAAAGTTAGATGTAAAATGTGTTTTTTTTTACAGGTAATAAAGATGTTTAAAATCCAAAATCTCTCACTTTCTCACACATGATCATTCTTAAGTTGCATATATTGTTTTTACTTTATGATTTTCAATCCTTGTGGCCCCTTGAAATTAACACACATACATGTATGTATGTATATGTTTATATATATGTGTGTGTATGTATGTATATTTATATATATGTGTGTGTGTGTGTGTGTGTGTGTGTATGTGTGTATTTGTATATGTATTTATAAATGTGTATATTTATGTGTGTTTATATGTGTATTTATAAATGTGTGTTTATATGTGTATTTATACATGTGTTTATATGTGTGTTTATAAATGTGTGTTTATATGTGTATTTATACATGTGTTTATATGTGTGTTTATAAATGTGTGTTTATATGTGTATTTATAAATGTTTATATGTGCGTTTATAAATGTGTGTTTATATGTGTATTTATACATGTGTTTATATGTGTCTTTATAAATGTGTGTTTATATGTGTATTTATACATGTGTTTATATGTGTCTTTATAAATGTGTGTTTATATGTGTCTTTATAAATGTGTGTTTATATGTGTATTTATAAATGTGTTTATATGTGTGTTTATAAATGTGTGTTTATATGTGTATTTTTAAATGTGTTTATATGTGTATTTATAAATGTGTTTATATGTGTGTTTATAAATGTGTGTTTATATGTGTGTTTATAAATGTGTGTTTATATGTGTATTTATAAATGTGTGTTTATATGTGTGTTTATAATTGTGTGTTTATATGTGTGTTTATAAATGTGTGTTTATATGTGTATTTATTAATTGTGTGTACATAAATGTGTTTATAAATGTGTGTACATAAATGTGTTTATAAATGTGTGTACATACATATGAAATGAGTCAGTACATACATATGAAATGAGTCAATACATACATATGAAATGAGTCACATTTATATACACATGTATACATATAAAACAAATACACACAAAAAACAAATATATACATATGAAACATATATACATTTAAAGCAAACACTTTTGTATGCAAATATATTGTTATAAATATATATTTACAAACAAATATACATGTATGTTTATAAATGTTTATATATGTATACATGCATATAAATATGCACATATAAAACAAATATGAACAAATAATTATATGTTTATGAATCAAACATAAAACATTTAAATATATACATATAAAACAAGCAAACATACATTAAAAACAAGTTAACATTTTTGTATATATGTTTATATATACACTCAAATAAACGTGTGTATGTATGTTTATAAATATTTATATATAAATATGCACATGTAAAAAAATACATATACAAATAATTATATATATTTATGAATTATAAATGAGCTAATAAATATTTACATATATATTATATAATATGAATATTATATATAGTTTTATTAATATATATGTGTATTACTGTGTATATGTTTAATATGTAAATATA
Source organism: Rhyacichthys aspro (assembly GCA_036850595.1). Classification (NCBI taxonomy): domain Eukaryota; kingdom Metazoa; phylum Chordata; class Actinopteri; order Gobiiformes; family Rhyacichthyidae; genus Rhyacichthys; species Rhyacichthys aspro. The sequence continues at coordinate 4,819 of JAWCTZ010000877.1, read as the reverse complement.
TATTTAGATAAAATTATATATATAAATTATGTATATATAAATATATGTAAACATAAATTATGTACATATATAATCTATATAAATGAATATATATGTGTCTATATTTGTATGTATATAGATAGATAGACACAAACACACACCATCCTTACACATGCGCTGGAATCCAAAGACACAATTTTCAAATTAATACATTTCCTTCAATACGCTGGATATCTATATAATCCTAAAAAAAAAAAAAAAAGACATTTTTTCCAATACAATGCGATCTACTATATTAGAATTATAGCATAATATAAGTGTGTGATTATAATGGTAGTCAATTGGACCAAATCAGGTCCAAGGATAAAGAGTGTAGGCAATATGTTTTCCTACTGTAAACACCTTGCAACAGTGGGGATTATAGAATATTTTAAATGATAAAAAAAACAAATAGTTGCCAAAATTCATATAATTAACCTACAAAATTACTGATATATTGAGAAATCATAAAATAAGTAGAATGAGTACTCTTGGTCCCCCAAGGTGCCATGAGGGTTAATAAGGTTTAGTGATGATTTCCTATTCTTTGTATTATCCAGGTGTCAAAGCCTGGGCTCCTTCGTCGATGCAAGAAAGGTTCTTCTGAAAAGCGCAACAAAGATAAGTCTTGTATTTGTTGCACTCACTCAGATCTTGCTGCTGTGAGTGATAGTGGTATCCAGATTACATTTGGTAGTTCCGATGGATGGATGGATGTCACTGTTGCTAGTGGTGCTGTTACTACTGGTGCTGTTGGTCGTCCTGGTGTTGGTCATCCTAGTATTGCTAGTCCTGATGTTGCTCATCCAGGTCTTGGTAGTTCTGCCGTTGCTCTTCCTGGCGTTGGTAGTCCTGTTGTTGCTCGTCCTGGCGTTGGTAGTCCTGTTGTTGCTCGTCCTGGCGTTGGTAGTCCTGTTGTTGCTCGTCCTGGCGTTGGTAGTCCTGTTGTTGCTCGTCTTGGCGTTCGTAGTCCTGTTGTTGCTCATCCTGGTGTTGGTAGTCTCGCAGTTGCTCGTCCTGGCGTTGGTAGTCCTGTTGTTGCTCGTCCTGCTGTTGCTCAAACTGCTGTTGGTACTCCTGCTGTTGCCTCTGCTGGTCTTGCTGCTCCTGCTGTTACTCATCCTGGTGTTGGTAGTCCTGATGTTGCTCGTCCTGCTAGTGTTCCTAGTAACATTACTGGTTCTTTCCACCAAGGTGTGGGTCTGTTTAAGTATAGGGGTGTACAGTGTATGGCAATGGCATTAGTCGCGCTTGCTAAACACTCAGTGTCAAGTGTGTTTTGCTGGAAGCAGGAGCATTTAGATACGGTGCTGTTTTTGGGTGATGAGTTGTACACTGCACGGCGAGATAAGAGGTTAATAAAAGGAGGGCATGAGTATATGTTGGTTTCAGATTTACCAGAGGAGTCAGATATTGATGGTCAGCACTTTGAATTTGTCTATGGTGACTGTGTTAGTGGTGATGTGGATGTAGTAGATGGAGAGTTTATTGATGCAGGTGCTTGTGTTACCTTACAGGCTGGTTTAGAAAGGATGATGGCACAGTACAACACATGTCTTTTGACACTGTGTAGCAATACTTGTGCAATCATTTCTGAAAATGGTGTTTTTGCAGTTGTTGATTCACATTCACGTGGTCCTACAGGAATGGTAGATGTGAATGGTACAAGTGTTGTTCTCTACTTTGATTGCATTGGTGACTTGTACAATCATTTTTGTCGTTTAGCAGCAGGGTTTGGTGGACATGAGAAGCCATTTGAGATAACAGGAGTTGGCATTAATGTAGCCAGTAGTCGTTTAGGTAAAGTTTCAAGTGGAATAGCATTGAAGCGTAAGAGTTCCGAGGTTGAGAAGTCTCCTCTACCAACATGCAGCGACACATTAAAAAAATTAAAGAATTATGATATGGCTGAAGGTAATCCTGATATTGAATTTGTTGGTGAAAGCACGCATAAAATGTATTTTAGGCCACTAAATGAAAGTGTTTGTAGGGCCCTGTGTAAACACTTGAATGTAGATTTTGAAAAAGTAGAGGTAATGGAATCTGAAGACAGTTTACTAGGTGCACCGTGTATGAATGAAAAAATAGTGGCAGATGGCAATTGCTTTTTCCGTGCCATCTCTCAGGCAATCAGTGGCACTCAGAAAAATCACAGAAAATTAAGACTTGCAGCGGTAAAACAGCTTGAAAAATATGCAGGGAAATATCAACACAAACTGCGTCGTTGTTATTCTTCTGTTACGGAACACATTTATAAAACACAAATGAGAAATGTTAACAGTTGGGCAACAGAATTAGAAATACATGCGATTGCTGATTACTTAGGAATTGATGTGTTTACATTTTACAACGGTCGTTGGCTTAAATTTTGCTGCAGCAGTAAGCTTTTGTCTAGTCAGTGCATCTTTTTAGAAAACTGTCACGGGAATCATTATGAAACGGTTATCTGTGTTAAACAACCGGGAACTCAAACGTGTTATAGTCGTTGCAAAACCTCCACATCACATTTGAAGGGATACAACTTTAGAAGGCAAGCTGTGCACAGCCTTTCATTCAATAATTCTTCTCAGAAAATGCGTGTGGTAAACAATACCGCAGATATCTCAAAATATTTTAAAAGAAATGAGAAATTACAAAAGACTGCTAAATATAGGGGTAATGTGTTACATAGGGACAATCAAAAGGCCATTCAAAAGAAGAAATATCAAGAAGATCCAATGCATAGAGAAAAAGCTAAAATAAAAACTTTGCTGAAATACAGGGAACATATTCATCACAGGAAGATGTTAAAGGCTTCAAGCATTGCCAAATATAAAGAAAATGCTGAACATAGACAGAAAGTAAAATCATTTAGTATTTCAAAATATAGGGACAATGTAGAACACAGACAGAAAACAAAGGCATTAAGTAGTGCAAAATACAGGGACAACATTAAGCACAGACAGAAAACAAAGGCGGTAAGTAGTGCAAAATACAGGGACAACATTGAACACAGACAGAAAACAAAGGCGTTTAGTAGTGCAAAATACAGGGACAACATTGAACACAGACAGAAAACAAAGGCGTTTAGTAGTGCAAAATACAGGGACAACATTGAACACAGACAGAAAACAAAGGCGTTTAGTAGTGCAAAATACAGGGACAACATTGAACACAGACAGAAAACAAAGGCGTTTAGTAGTGCAAAATACAGGGACAACATTGAACACAGACAGAAAACAAAAGCGGTAAGTAGTGCAAAATACAGGGACAACATTAAACACAGACAGAAAGTTAAGACATTAAGTTGTGCAAAATACAGGGACAACATTGAGCACAGACAGAAAGTTAAGGCATCAAGTTGTGCAAAATACAGGGACAACATTGAGCACAGACAGAAAGTTAAGGCATCAAGTTGTGCAAAATACAGGGACAACATTGAGCACAGACAGAAAGTGATAGATTACAACATTAGGAAATATAAAGAAAACATAATCTACAAACTTAGAGCAAAAGCAAGAAGTATTACTAAATATAAGGAGAATTTATTGTATAAACAGACTGTCAAAAAATTAAGTATAAATAAATATCGACAAGACAGTGCACTTCGAGAAAAGTTAAAAATTGCAAGTACCAGGAAATATCGTTGCGATCCCGAGCACAAGAAGCGCGTCTTACGATACAGTAAACTTAAAAGGCAAGAGTTAAAATTAAAAACTAAACAGTTTGATAATGTTAGGAAAATGTTTTTAATCAAAGTGAAAGATGGACCCCAATATGTGTGTTGTGTCTGTTTTAGATTGTTATTTAGGAACCAAGTTTTACATTGCATAAAAGATAACTATAAAAGCAAACCAAAAGTTTCAACTATAGCCGAAAGATGCATATCTGAAACATATTTGCACTTTTGTAATGGGGATTGTGCCAAGCCATGTCAATTAGTATCAGTCAGAGGGCAGCTCTGGATTTGCTACACGTGTCACTATAAGATTAATAATGGTCAAATGCCACCAGAATCTGCCATTAACAATTTGAATGTCGACCCTATCCCACCGGAATTGGAATGCCTTAATAGTTTAGAGCAACATTTAATTGCGCTCCACATACCATTCATGAAAATGTTAGCTTTACCTAAAGGGGGGCAAAATGGAGTACACGGACCTGTGACTTGCGTTCCAGCAAACATTGTACAAACAACTAATTTACTGCCACGATCTGACATGGGAGGCTCTTTTGCCTGTGAAACTGAAACGTTAAGCTCACATACAAGGGGCATTATGAATATCAGTTTGTAGATAGTATGCACATAAAAGAAGCACTGCAGTTCCTTAACCATAAAAATAAATATTATAAAGACATAGATTTTAATGAAGAATGGTGTAACCAGTTTTGTATAGAACAAGAAGAAACTAAAGAACCTAGGAGAGATGATGCTCAAGAAACTAAACAACCTGATAAAGATGATGCTGAACAAGTAGAAGAAGCGTCAGTAGATGATGAGCTTCTACATGATAGACAACAACACTGCATGTTTCAGGATACATGTCTTATGCCAGTTGACATAGGTCAAGAAACATTAGATCAATATTTTGATAATATTATAAATCTTGCTCCAGCTGAAGGTAACAATCCAGTGAAATTGCTGTCCGATGAGGAGAATGAAGCCAAAAGCTTTCCTGTCTTGTTCCCACAAGGTCGTAACACTTTCCATACTTCAAGGCCGCATCGTTTGACATTATCTCGATATCTTAACAACAGAATTTTACATGCTGATGGCAGATTCGCGCAGAATGTGGAGTACATATTTTATGGTCAGTATATG
>JAWCTZ010000876.1:0-29124 GCA_036850595.1 Rhyacichthys aspro | reverse complement strand
CAGTGAACAAAAACATAAACAAGTTGTAATAATATTCAAATGTCTGTATTGCTCTTTGTAGGGAAGTGAGATCTGTTCAGGAAACTTCTGAAACCAGAAAATAAAGCAGAGACACCAAACACTCACAGGTTTTGACAGGTTCAGTTTACCTCCTGTCACTGAACACACTCAAACTTAAAATTAGATTTGAGTCAAACAGGAACAGTTCACAGGAGCAGATTTTTAGAGAAGTTTTGAGGTCTAGCTGTGCATCCAGATGAAACTATAGCACACAGATAAAGCGGGAATCGAGCTCCAAATGGTTCGACGCACTCTGGTCGAACTTTAACCTCAACATCCCACTGCACAACACGACAGAGCTCAATGAAAAATGAGAAGCTGCAGTTCATGTAACAGTGTCATCACCAACGTCTTGTCCATTTCTCTGTAGCCATCAAGGCTCAAGGTTTGGACTTTTGCTTCATGGTAACTTTTGTTTACTCTTTCTCACTAAAAAGAGTAAAATGATGCCTCTAACCTTGGATTTACAGTGGACATGTGAGCGTTGCATTTCTGTAGAGCCAAGAGAAATGAGAAAGAGAAAGTTTAGCACTGCTCTGCAAACACACAGCACTGTTTTCTATGAAAGCCACGTCAAGCAGCTCAGAGACAAAGCAGTTAACATAAAGTATATTTGGTGTATTTTCATAATAAACATGCATTTGGAAAATTGAGAAATACTTTTCCCTTGCTCCTTCACCTACTACAGACAGAACATGATGCATTTTATATTTATTAAAATCAGAAAGACACGAAGGCATTTGGTGTAAAGCTGGAGCCATAAAACTTCAATACTGCCAAAACAAATCAGGTTTTTCTGAACGTGAAAGGCACAAGTCTGACCAAATCTGTGTTTTATAAATGATGAGAGTAGAGTCAACAACAGAGGTTTTTGTGTTTTCATACTAAAACATTTTCAAAATAAATTGGATCTAAAAAAAGACACTGAGTGGAAATGTATTAGTCTGAATGTCACCACAGATATATTCAGAATTCAGATTCAGAAGATGAGGTTTCTTGTGTTTCTTCATACTGTATTTTCATTCTGCATCGAGGACACTCTTCCTCAGACGAGTATTTGGACGGTCGCCCTCAAATAATTAGCTCAAATCCGAGGGAAAGAGCTCAGAGGTTCCCTGCTGCTGCTTGTTGCTGCAGAACTGTCTCATGTTCCCCATTAGTCCGGTCTTTAGCAGCTGGACATTTAGCTTTGGTAAACGCTACAAAGTGAGTAAATGCCCACGGCTGGGTTGTCCCTGAACCAGCTGTGAGCTTCCGACCCGCCACGAAAAATCTGCAGTAAACGAAAATGTGATTAGTTCTTTAAGACGCATTAAAGGTGTGTTTCAAAGTCAAATGCAAAGGATGAAACTAATGAAGCCTCCTACATGATTGTTGTAGCTTTTGTAAATCAGTGTTTATCAGATTAAAACTTTTACTGAGGTCAGAGGTGTTTGTTTGCTCAAGATAAGCTCAATGAAGACTTGTTTTCATTGTTGTGCACATTTTTTTATAATTGTTATGATGTGAGTTAATATATACGTACGCTGAGGTGTTAGAAAACCCTCGAGACCCTTTGACTCAACCCATTTCCTCCTAAATCAATCATACCTGAAAAATTAAGCTTTGTTTGATCAAAATGCATCGTTCCAGAGGCAGTTTTTTCTGTGTATGTTGCTACTTCTCACTAAATTCAGGTTTTATGTCTTTACAGTTGCATTCAGAGCTAAATTCATCTCCATCTGTTTCTTTCTCCTTCTGGAAATCAAACTGAAATCGACAGGAACCAGACTAATCCTGGTCAGAAGGAATGACAAAGGTCTGTATCAAAAAACACCTTTTACACCTTGGAGTTTTCTCCTTAGGTTCTTTGTTGGTTCAGTGGAAGTACTCCAGCCTTTCACACAAGAGACCGAGGTTCAATAAGGAGCCAAAACCTCCAGCTCCAGGACGTCCCAAACCCAGATAAATGGAGAGTGTTCCATCAGGAAAGGTAGCCCAGACTAAAAATGAAAACTACAGATAATACAAAATAAAATAGTTTGTTGTTATAGTTTAGTTTTAAAAAAAGAAAAACACTTGCCATAAACTAAATTGTTCTAAATAAAATTATAAAGCCTTTCAGTATTTGTGTTCATTTCATTTTTGTTCCTGAATCAAACTCGGGCTCAGTTTTTCTCTCAGTGGGTTTAATTTGTAAATATAGAGTGTAAATGCTGCCATTCAAACTCCAGCGTGCACCAGATTTGAGCCGGGACCTGTCAAAAACGTAGGCCTCGGTCCACTTCAAACGTAACTCATGAGATTCAATTGAAAAGACAACAAAACGAAACAAAAAAATGAGAAAAATAGATGAACAATCACATGCTTGGAAACAGATTGGAAAGCACATTGTCTGTTGGAAGCACTTTGTTAGAGTGAAGTGCAGGCTCACGTCGAGTTTACAGAAAAGAACATCTCGACTGTATTCACTGCTGCTGCCGTCATTGTGTTTAAAAAATGAACATCACTTCATTTGGGCTGAGCTCTTATCCACACACTCTGCTTTTGACAGCTCCGTCTCTGTTCGTCCAAAGTTGAAAAGAACACTTTGAACGTGAAGTGTACAAGCGTTTTTTTTCTGAACAGCCTTTTTTAAACTAGATCATCCCCAAAAGCCCTGAAAAAGACCTCCAGAAAAGAGCAGGAACCTTGAATAGACTTTAAACATTTACTCTGGCTCTTGACACTAAACCTCTAATGACTTAAACTGTACAAAATGGCTGCTGATATTTTACTCTCCAGCTGCTGCCAACGAACGCCGAGCCAGAACCATTTTTTTTTTTACAATAAGCAGCGTCTGTGTCAGTGTTTAAACCCACATTCATCGTCCTGTTATCCGTCACAGCTGTCCTCCTTCTGCTCAGACGCTCACAGTGAAAAATGGCTGCTCCTCTTTGGCTCCTTCTTCCTTTCCTCTTTTTATTCCTAATGGAGAAACAATTACGCCATTATTGTCGGAGGAAGGCAGGTAATTTATTCACTCAGCTGTCTCAGTGACTGCCCACATCGCTCAGCTTCAACAAGATTACACAATATTTTGAGAACTTCATCAAAACTTGGCTAAAACAGAGTCCGGCCAAAAATATTACTCATACTTTTGGGAATACAGTTTATTTAAACATTAATCCCAGATTAAATAGAATCAATGCATATCTAACTAGAAAAACTAAAAGTAAGTAAAATTACACACAACATTTGACTATTTTGACTATTTAACTTTTGATTTATCCGGCTCTATCGTGACACACAACGTCAGATTTCTTTGTAAAAGTTTCAAAAAATGTAATGTTTAGTCGAGTCAAGAAATACACAAACAAAATGCCACTGAATATCTCTGAATATATCACTCACAAAAAGCACTAGCAGGACAGTGTTTATTAACCCTCCTGGTCCCTGGACTTTATTTATTTATTTATTTATTTTGTATTTATTTATTCATTCATTCATTCATTTATTAATTATTTGTTTATTTATTTATTTATTATTTGTTTATTTGTTTGATTGTTTGTTTATTTTATTTATTTATTTATTTATTTATTGCATAACTTTGGCTGTGTTTTGATGCAAATGGCATAAAGTTTGTCCAAGTTGTGTATTTTGGGGTGAATTTGAATTTTTCATGATTTACAAGTTCAGTTCAATTAAATCACTTTATTTATCCCCAAGGGGCAATTTAAAGGCATTTCATTTGGCTTTTAAACTAAATAGTTCCACCTGTGTCCTTTTTCAATACACTACCATTGTATTGTGATTTCTCTTTTTATTTATTTATTTTTTTCATTCCCTGGTGTTCAAATCCCTTAACGTTTCTATTGTTACTGAAGTTAACAATGGCAATCTAAAAAAATTAAATAAATAATGGAATAAATATGTTGGGACATGGTATTTCTATAGAACAATGTCTAATAGAAACTTTTTTGGTCTCAGGGACTCAAATTACTTACAAACGACTTTATAAAAAACATAAAAATTGATCAGAATCAATGTTTCTGACAATTTTTGACTCTCTCAGACTCAGATAATAATTTCACTCTTTGCAATCCTTTCCATTCAAACTGATTTTCAATATAATCAGTCTTAATTGTAACTGTAGATGGCCTTTTGTGATGCTTTATGTTTCTCTTTGGTTGTTTGTTTTTCATTTGGATCATTCTGTGTGTGTTGATTCTGTCTCATTTCTGTTCATCCAAAGACTTTCAGACGTAGTTTTAACGTGCCTCCATTTGTTCCACCTTTTAGAAACCAAACAAAAGGAAGCAGACAATTCTTTTAATGAGATAAATTAGGCACCACACTGTTTTAGTTGTAAAAATTCAGTAAAACAAGCTGTGATTTTGTACAAGATGCCGTTGACTTTATTGAAGTCGAACTATTTGTGGCGTTTTCTTCTGGATTTGTGGTTTGTGTTTCATTCTTTTATTCAGATATTTTTCAGTAATATGTTTAAATTTAGTTCATGTATGATGAGAATACCAATGACAGGTAGATAAACATGAAGACAGGTGTAAATATATTCCAAACACGACCACGATCAGGGCGTTGTGTTGGAGGTCACTCAGAGGCCACGCCGCGTCTCTATTTTCATCATTTCTTCACCAATATTATTCTTCGAGGTAATTGGCCGAGCAGACCCGACCGGAGCGGCTACGGTTTCATCCATTACACCCCTCCATCTCATCTGCCCCGGCTCCTCGCTCTTACACAAATATTTTCATACTTACTCCAGTCATTTTCTCTAAAGTAGCGGGAAAAGGTAGCAGAGTTTGACAAAGACCAGGAGTCGGTTTGCGATTGGGGCGGTTTCAGATGAACTCGCATTGACTTCTTGTGATTTTTTTATCGTTTGGCGTCAGTCTGATGGCTACAGAAATATTTCGGTGGCATAAACACCATCTGTGCCACGTGGGAGGCACAAGACCGGGATCGGAGCTTTTAGAATATGCCCCATTTTTTTCACAAAATGATTGAGGTGATGACTCAAATAAACAAACCTCTTGGGTTCGTTTGTTGTGCCTCTCTTTACGTCACATCTTCCGGTCTCTATTCAATCATCTTATGCTTTAAATAATCCGCTGTGAAAGTTTTAAAGGCTCACAGCCGGCGTGCGATTTAAAACTTAAAAATGGACTTGTGGCTTTCTCTAAACTGGACAGGAAGTCAGCCATTTTGGATCAAACATGTGACTCTTTGATAATTACTTGTACCTGAATCAATAGAAGATATTGGAATAAACCAGCTCAAATTGTCTTTAACTCATTATTATCAGTTATATATACAACAAAAACAATCTCAACACATTCAAAAGTCCACAATTTAAACATATTTAACACTTTTATGGAGGATTGGACAAATTAATTCCCTTTGTTTTAGTCTTCTCAACAGTTTAGCCCATCTTTCTACTGGAAGTTATAGCTTTTATGGCACATTTCTTTTGTCAAAAGTGTCAAAAGTGTCCCAAAATAATCGTCCCACTCCATGTTATTTAATTATCAAACACAAGTGCCTTTTATCAGCAGCTGTTTCCAGTTTCAGACAGAGTTGGCATCTCATAGCTTTTCTTTGTGAATTAAAACTAATGCATTCATTGTCTGTCTCACTTTAAACACGACCAGAACATGAATATAAACCTTAATCCTGAATTAGATCAAACTAATACAGCTCTCTTTAGACCCAAGAGGAGAGAATTTAAAGTATACTCTTCTAAAATAGCGTTTTAAAGCAATTGCTGTTCTTATTTTAGACAGAATCAGTGTCTTCTTGTCTTTATTAATTAAAAACAGTGCATTAAACATGACGGTAACTTGTGACATAAAAGAGTCGATAAAATGAATGAAACTGGGGCAGCCCTTTTCTTTTTTGTCTTTTTTAGTTTAGAAAGCTGTGAATAACCAGATTTTTTTTTTATTTTCATCAGTCCACACCAGGATTTACGCACCTATTATTAATTCAGCTAACGTCTATGCACTTAAATTGTGCTTTGCTGCTTCAAATAGGCTTGTGTCTAATATATAAACTGCTTCAGTGCATCAAAAACACTTTCATCCCTTCCCAGCTCTAAATACATCTCTAATGCAAGAAATGATCAAGATACATACATAAATATATTCCTTAGCGACAACCAACAAGAAATATCTGAGCACCGCCCCTTATTTCCAACTGTTGCCTTGACGACAGCCTATTTCGAGTTCCTATTTGACATTTCTGCAATGCCTTATGGGTATAGTTTATTTGGGAAAATGGATCAAGGTTAAATCAGAGCATTAATTTGTCTTTTCTGTTCAAATGCACAAATCAAACCTTTGCAACAAAACATTATCTTTGTAAATAAGAGGTAAATTAAACCAGAGACAGACATCACTCGATTCAAACGGTTTTGTGATCTTTGTTTGGTCCTAGTTTCCAAGTTTTGTTTTGTTTGTTTTTTTTAGTAAGAGCCTAAAACTTTAAAACTCAAAATATTTACATTGCTCACTGCAAAACTCAATAAATAATCAGTAAAATAATAATTATTTTGTTTGTTTTTGCAGCAAGACAAAGGCTTAATCACATAAACCATCTTAATTATCAGTCTTGATTGATAATGATATAATATTAAACAGGGCTGTATTCACTCCAGGCACAAGCTAAATGTTAATATGCAATTAATTAGAGAGCACAAACTTCCCCAATTAGTACAAAAACTGACAAGGATATATTAATAAAAAATAAGGAGTTTAAAGTCAAAGTGTCAAAGATTTAACTGAATCTATAATTGAACATAACACTCCATCAATTAACTAACTGCAGTATTAACAATGATATAATAGAAGTATATATTTACAGCTTAGTGTGATTTAAATGTTGAAGGATTATTGGAGGCTTGTTTCCATTGATGGTGGCTGTAATATTTAATAAACTCCATGTGATGCAACAACAAAGTATTGATTGAACGCTAAACAATACTCAGTTATTTATAAGGGATAGTTTTATTTAACTGAAATCTTGATCCCAAGTGACTTTTATGGCAACAACTTATAATAATCCCACATTTGAAAGTGTAAATAAAGTCAATGTGCAATAAACACAATAATAAAAGCACATGTTGCAGCAGAATAACTGGAGACACAGGATAAAAACAATGCTTTATAATTAATAAATGTCCAAGAGTATAGTCTAATAATTAAAAAGCTACATATTTATATATACTATCCAAGCTCTGGGTTAATTTAACACTATTTAAATGCAGTAAATTATCACCTTTATTAAAAATGAAAGAGGTCACGGTCTGAAGAACAGCTAATATTTAAAATTTAAATTTTTAATGAACTTCTCATGAAAAAAACCTCATGTGAATTAGTTATTCATTGGAAGTGGCTTTGTAAAAACAGCTCTATTTAGTATTACGTTGTCATCGGGGATTTATGGACGAACTTTTCACTTCCACATCGCTTCATAAACTACATTGTGTGCATATAAATCACTCTTATTGTCCCTGATTGCACACAGTCATTAAATGTGCTTGTTATGACGCATAAAGATCATTTATGATCCAGACAGCGATCATTCCCACATCTCTTTGTTTACAGACGCATTTAAATGATGTGAAAAGAAGGTGTTCAGTGATACGTGACCCACTTTCCTCTTGTGACCTTCTTGAAATCAGATATCGTGATCCTGTCAGACCAATCAGAGCTGTTTATCTGAAATGAGGAGAGCTTTGTTGAAGCTGTTTATTTTGCGTCCGTCTCTGGAAATCCAACTGGAATCGACACAGACCAGAGTAATTAGTGAAGAAATTAAATAAATATTGCCTCATTTGTCAGTGGGAGGACTACCTTGTGCTTTAAAGCTCACTCTCTAGATGATCTTGACCAAGTTTCTCATAAATTGGATGAAAAACATGAGAGCAGTGAATATAATGGTCACATGTCAAATTCAAAATGGCTGCCCTCTTTTTTTGGACAGAGAAAGGTCCCACAGACTTTTTTGCTCATGATCCAACGATGAAAGTGTGTTTTTATAAGGTGTATTTTTATATTGTTTTAATGGTGTTTCTGCTTCAAGGAAACAAAGGTTATGAGTTCGATTCTTGAGCCAGACAACTTTTTCATCTTCCTTCTCTTTCTGTGTGGATGAATAAGAGAGAGAAGGCTTGTCTAATTGTTTACTGGGTCTACATCTTAGTCCTGGGATGAACTGGCCATTGTCCAACCCAAATATACTTAAAAAAAAACAGGAATAAGTGAAAGGAGATGATAAAGTTGAGGTCTTGGGTGTCGTTTAACAAACACTAAACTGTTTTGAAGATTTACTACAACAAAAAAACCTTAATAATTAGAACTTTTGTTTGATAAATGTGTCTTGTCGATGACTTGTTGAATAAAAAACACATGAAGAGATATTTAAAGGATGCAACTTTGAACACGAAGCCACCATTTACTGTTGTTTTGTCCCTGTTTTTTTTAAATTAGTGTATTGATTGTACATTGATGTTTTAAACTGTTGTTTGTTTTCTGTATATGCTTCATAAATTTAAAAAAAACAAAAAAAAAACTTGTGGGATCATTTATTTATTTTGCTGGACCTGAATTTTGGAGTTTTTGTTCAAATTTTAAGATTATGTGGATTAATTTTTATGCAGTTTTTGTGTAGATCGCGTCTGTTTTGTGGCCACAGCAGTAAATTTAAACCGTTTCATGAGTTGATGTGTTTCTGTAGAAGAACATTGCTTCCTCTTCTTCAAATGCAGCCTTTATTGAGCGTGACTCACTCGGTCTGTTGTCTAAACACCTCTCGACACAAGCGCAGGGTTTATTACTTAAAAGCAGTGGAAGCTGAAGACCATTGTGTTCAGAAAAATGTGTAAAAATGACTCATATTTGTCGCCTGAATCATATTTGGTTGAGTCATATTTGCTTTGGTTTAGACACTGACTGCCACTTACAGAGAAATATCCACAAAAAATTTAAATGACTGTGGCTTGGACTTAGAGCTCTTTAATATTTATTCAAAGCTTGATTATTACTGTTATTCTATTCTGTGTGATTTTAGGCTGAGTGTCCTGGAAACAAAGCAAGAACTAGACTTTCCTGGAGTCAGGCCCTTTTATGGACACCTCTGTTGTGGAATATTGAGCTTGAGGGTAAATGGGAGAGTGCATTGTTATAATTCGATGTTGTATTAGCTGTGTGTAGCAGTAAATACACAAACACAAGAACAGCGTGTTGGCTATGTCACATTTGTTGATTTTGTTTAATTTCACTTACTGTTTTTTCTGCATTCTTTATTACTTTTGTTCTCTTTTGTAAAGGGCTTGTTTGGTGAATACTAAAATGTTACTGTAAAAGCTAATTGGTCTTTTTACAGAACAACAGGACACAACATAAAAGGGACCAAAGGTTTGTTTGGGTTTTTTGTTGGGTTTTTTTGTTTTGTTTTGTTTAGTTTTTCTTTTTTTGGGTTGGTTTGTTTTTTTTTTTGTTTTTGGGGGGTGTTTTTTTGTTTTTTTTGTTTGTTTTTTTTTTTGGGGGGGGGTTTTGGGTTTTGTTTGTTTTTATTTTTTTAGTTTATTTGTTTTTTTTGGGGGGGGGTTGCTTTGTTTTTGTTTTTTTAGTTTATTTGTTTTTTGGGGGGAGGGGGTTGTTTTGTTTTGTTTTTCTTTTTTTTGGTTTGTTTTTTTGTTTGTTTGGGTTTTATTTTTTTTTGGTTTGTTTTTCTTTGTTTTTGTGGTTGACAGCTACAGGATATTTGTGGGGAAACTTCCAAACAAGAACAGAACATAATAAAGGCTATAGTTTTCACTTATTCACAAAAATAATATGAGGAAATAAATCATGCGTGTTTGGTTTAAAATCCAAAATTCAGAGCTAAGGCCGAGGAAAAAACGAGACAGATCGAGTCCGAGACATTAAAAGTCAGTATAGAGTCTTACGAATGAAAACATAATTGGTTAGTTTTCATATTTATCTGGTTCCTAAATCCACAAACAGAACCGAAGCCTGTTTTCTTTCTGAAGATGTTCGTCCTTAGTCCAGTTTCTCTCTGTCTCGGTCCCGGTGCAGGTCTCTGAGGGCGGTCCAGGACTGCACCAGGAGCAGGGCTGGCACTACCACCCAGACGCCGTTGAAGAAGACCAGGTAAACCCACAGGTGTAACCATGACGACGACGGGTTCAGGTTGGGGGAGCCCTGCAGCCAATCAGGAGCGAAGGTCATCCAGCCGCCGTAGAGCTCGCACACGCTCAGTGAGACCTGCAGGAAGTGCCTGGAAAAGTCACATTTGGTTCAACTCAGAGGAGCTCAATTCTACTTTTATTGGTTTCTTTTGTTGAACTTATAAACTTATTTTGTTTGGGTTTTGTATTTACTATTGTGTTATTGATTGATTAAAGTATATATCTACAGGAAACATTGACCAGAAAAGGTTAAACCCACTCCTTTTCAAACATTTGTCTCTTGAAATCGTTTGACATAAACTGCACTGATACTAAATTAGCTTTTTTGTTTCTGTTGTCAAAGTGAAGCATAACTAATGTCTATTGAGATGTGTTTAATTCCACACATTGATATTAGTCTGTTGAGCAATGACTATTAATGTAACACATGACAGAAAGATAATGTTAGCCATGTTTTTACGAGTGCTAATGGTGGCTACGTGTTTATGTGTAATACAAGACCTCCAAGAGCTTTTTATGAAGTTGTCAATCTTCAAATAATGACCTTAATATTTAAAAATAACACTTTAGAATAACTCACACTATTAAACATCAGTTGACATTAATTAATCCTTAATTAATCGTTTACAAGTTCTTTCAGTCAAGCTAGCTTTATAAATGCTATGTATAATGGTTAATGCATCTGGATATAGTTTTTTGATCCTCAAGTTAACTCTTCTTGACCTGGATGACTATGAAAACTCCTCAGACTCATTTTAGGAAAGAATGTTGTTTAATTGAAGGAAGACCTTGTATTATATGACGACCTGGATGTATTATATAGTTTATTTTAGCCCAGCAGCACAGACATATTACCTGTAGTACTTGTTGTGGACCACTGCGTAGATCAGGGCCAGACCTAGTCCAGATCCCAGGACCACGGTGAGGATCTCCACAGACACGATACTGGGGTCTGAGAGCAGCCAGCGTCGGTCTGCTTTACCGTACTCCTGCCCTGGACACGGGACGAGGAAGAGCTCAACAACAGGAGGGGTTTGGTTAGATCTGATTCTGGTTTGTGCCGAACTCACAGAGCTGAGCCAGAGGTCCTTCAGACGTCTGCACGGAGCCGCCCAGAGACATGAGCACGAAGGGCCCCTCCTGAAACACACAACAAACAACAACAAACTTAAGAAGAAACGCAAACTTTTGAAAACTGCTGGATTTTCTCTTTAGTCTCATAGTTTTTATTTCAAAGCTTGTCTGTTTTGGAGCTTCTTTAATTGTAATCACTGCAGTTATCTTCACTACTTTATGTTTGGGTGTCATTTTCCTGCTAAACTCTGCCTTCTACTGGTCCTTTATAAAAAGAAATGTTCAATTTTGTATGTTTTTTTTAGACATAATAGGATTAGAAGCTGTTTTTGAGTTTATTAGTTATTATTAGTAGTCATAAACAACAAACAACAACAAATGTGTTTCTGAATATAAACTGAGAGAGATAACCATGCTATGCTAATTATATGTAGCCTACTATGCTTCTTCATGCTAATTATTAATCCCTAGCGTTATTATACAGCAAAATCAACAATCTTTTATTTATTTTAATGTTTTTGCTTTATGTTGTTGCTTTTTCACAGTTGCAACTAGGAAAACTACACCAAAAGTCAGCAGTGAAGCCAAAGTTTGTGCTGTTAGCCCCTACTGGACCAGTCAAAAAGTGTGAAAACTGCCCCAGAGTCATAGATTATAGATTATTGATACTTGGTTAAAGAAGACTGAGGCGTTACCAAGGTGACGTGGACGATGACGTCGTAGAAAAGCCAGGTCAGAACCCATTGGTCGATTGTGGAGCTCCTCCCACCGACTCGACGCATCATCAGATAGGCCGCCGCCCCCTGGAGAGCACAGGCCAATAGGGAGACAGCAGAGACAACAGAGAAGGCGGAGCCATCTGAGAGAGGGGCGGAGTCGGCCGCTGAGTCCATCAGATAAATTTTAAACAAATACTCTAAAGGTGTTAAACTAAAACCTGATCGAATCCAATTAAACCTGTTCAAATTTACATAAAGACCTTTAAAGTCCAACTAAAACATGTTTAAATCAAACCAAAACCTACTCAGATCCATCAAAAACCTCTTTAAATTAATATAAATCCTGTTCAAGTCAAACCTGCTCAAAGCCAACTAAAACCTGAGCTGAAGTGCTGCCTTCTTTTAGCTCCGCCCCTGACACTCCTCCTGCGCTCTGATTGGCTGAAGAGCACAACAGACCACTCCAAACCTGCCCCCTGCCTCTCCACTTTTGCTCAGATTGGTTTCTGTCTGAACAAAGGTTTAGATCGGGGTTAAACTTCATCTGCTTCGACACAGAAAGAGGAAAAGAGGCTGAGAGCAGAGTAAAAGACGGCTCAAAACTGGGAATAAAAGTTTAATCATACGCTCAATAAGTCTCACATTTAAAAAGAGAGACTGAATTTAGACTCTGGTGCTCTTCTGATTGACACATTAACACACACAAACAGATTATTCAGCTGCATATAGTGAGGGATTAATCCGTCTCTTCAATCCTTTTGGGTCATTTTAGGCTTTCTAAATGCATTACTTCTTCTATCCTTTGCTAACCAGCAGCTAAAAGAAAGTTTACTTGATGATTTGGTGCAAGAAAAAGACACTAAACAAAGTCTTTTACATGAACAAAGATATTCATTCAGAAGTTTTTTACATATGGCAGACATTTAGTCGACTTTTTTTTGTTTCCTTGATTCTCTGCTCCTCATTTTCACATTATTCTTTGCTGCGTATCTATTTTTTGGATTTGAACAGCGTCTCAGAAGACTTCCCGATGCTGTCCCTGCACGTATTTACAATAATCTACACACAGAGATCACCAATGTCACTGTTTATGGCTCCTCAGGCTGTAACTAGCTGCCGGAGGTCACGATAAAAGGCTATTAATGTCTCACAGGGAAACATATTCAGCGCTTTCCTCACAATAATATAAAAAGACAGTGGAAAAAGCCACAGGTAAACAACATGTCCACACTTGACTGCGTCGCTGAAGTGTCCTTGAGCGATATAATCCAATCACTTTGTGCTGACTAATATCTCTGACCTCCCCAGTGCATCCACCAGCGCAACAATCACAGCAGAACACATCTGTCAAAGAGTAACAAGCCTTTGGCGACGTGTTTTTGTATCAGAACCAGAAGAATTCATTTGTGTGCAGTAATGTTTAAAGGTGGGAGAGTCTGGATGGTGGATCAGAGCAGATGGATGCAACAAAAGGCGGAGGAATACATCTGCGAAACTAAAAAAAAAGTGGGACAGTTTGTGGATCAGATGACGCAGTATCAAGACTGAAGTTTGTTGGGTGTATTTTTCATAAATGTTCACCACAATGTTCCTCCTTCCTTCTTTCAACAAGGTGCTTATTCCTGTCATAAAGTATAGACTCTAAGAGAAGAAATCTGCAGCTTATACACAATACTCTTTTATGGAAATGATTCTGAATGTTGTGAAGTCTTCGCCGTGAAACTCAGAGTCTTGCACTGGTTAATTACTGCAGTGAATATTAAAGCTTTTGCATTGTGTAGCTCTTAAATGTCAGATACAGAGGAGTCAAATATAATGACCTGCAGGGAATCATTAGGCGTACACCCCGTCATGAAAATCAGCTGGAGGAGAACATTCAGGTCTATCAGGGACATTTACATGAACATCTGCGTCTCGACAATTAAGAAATGCAATTTTTTTAATGGTTCTCGATCCACGGAGTCAGCCAGGACTCCAAATAAAACGCAAAATCAGTTTATAAACACTCACTCAGAGTCAAGTTTCTCTATTTGGCACAGTTTTTTTGTCCCGAAGATGTTAAAAATGGAGCAAACTGTAAAAAATGTTGAATAAAGGGCTTAATTTATGAATATGATTAAGTTATTTAAAAAAACATAAACATTCTTAGACTAGTAACTCAAGAAGTAGAAATGACCTGAAATGTTCTGTTAAAATGGGCATAGTTTAGTTACAAAAACCTATTATGCAGCTTTTTATTGCAATATACAACTTTTTGACCCTAATTCTCTCTCTGTGTTCCCTGATTTTAATATTTTATTGTAGCACTGACTATAAATAGTAAATTCTCACATCAGTACTTGTTTTTTTACAGCATCAAAGAAATAAAACATGAGGAGATCGGATTAACCTCTGTCAATAACATTATTAAAACCTGGAAGAATAGCGTCCGACGTCCAAGTGCGGTCAGAAGTAATTACCCATCATGCCTCGTGATTCTGCTTCGAGCCTGTGGAGAAAATATCTGGGTTCAGAAAAGCTTTGTGGCCAATAAACACTGTCAGCTGACTGCCTGAATAAACTCAATGACAGGGTTTATCCATCACTCAAGTCTTTTTCCCCGAAGTGGGTCCATTTTCCTCGATGACAATGACAGGACTCATCAGGCTCAAAATAAACGGTAAATGGTCAACATCTAACGCCTTTCTATCTTATCAGAACTCAAAACTACTTTGCACCGATTGTCAAAGAGCGGTTGGTTTCATTTAAACAACAGATTGGCCGAAAAAAAACCAAAAAAACCCACAAATCCACAGTGAATACAAGCCTCAAGAGAATATGATAAGCCATTGTTTTAGAAAAGTTTTGATGATTGGTGCAAATGCTGCTTCTGAGCTTGTTATTCATTGATTTTTTTTGTTTATGTGTAATTAGATTCATGAAAGGGATGCATACAAATAATAATTTCAATGTGACGTCTAATTTCACACATTATCATAATCCAAATGGCTTCGTTGCTTACTATAATGCAAAATGAATCTGATTATCTAATGCCTAAAGAAAAAAGAGTATAAGACTATACAACTGTATGAGACTATAAAAGAGATTCCTACTTTTCTTTTTCTTTTTTCAGGCATTTTTCCGTCACCATTTTCGGAAAAAACCTAAAAATAAGAAAACAAAATGTCATATGTCTTTTGCGTATGAGTTGTCTGCTTGTGTCTAGAATCTGCATCAAAACAACTTTAATAAAACACTTTTTTCTAATTAAGTTGTTAATAAAAAAAGACTTTAACTTCCACCTGACCTTAAAGTAAAGAGAGAAAATCTACACAAAACAAAGGATAAAATGATAAAAGCAGTGCAGGGGGTGCTACAAAGAAATATGTTTCCTATTTATTCCTGATACTTTGTCAATTAAAGAAAGACATTCTCTTAAACTGATAAAACATCTGCTATTTGCATTTAAGGCTCTGCTTTGGGATCGTCCACTGATCTGAAAACATAATATACATGACTGGGATTCTGCTGAGTTTGTTGGTTTCTAGGTTGGCATCTTTATTTCTACAGAAGTTACTAATCTGAGCATAACATCTGTTCAATCTCTTGAGTCAGGAGGTCAAAGAAAGGATTATACGTGGAAATATGTTTGATTAAAATATAAATAGATGGGCCTGTGCAATAGAGACATTCCTTATCGTCCAGTAAAACAGCACAACTGGATCAAATAGTCCAAAAAATTTTAAAAAAATCAGAATAATCTTGAAAAACAGGGACTAAAATACGATTTAAAACTCCCCGGGACAATATATATTTTTCATTGAACATTTAAATCACTTTCCCGGTTATTCCCATGATTCCTGAAGTATTAATGTGAATATGTGCCTCTGTTCTTCGTCTGAATTTACTGAAATGTCATTAAAAGCGGAGTCCGTGGTCGAGTGGGTGTTTCGTCCGGTCCGCGTTTCTGTGGAATGACTGCGGCGTCGATGTGAAAAGAGCAGCGTTGAAATGGTGTTTAAAATGAAGTGCTAATGCCACTGAATGTCAGGGTGGAACCCACGCAGCTCTCTCCAGACTCATCGTGGCCTAATGAACCACACTCATATTGGCTCTTCTCAGAAACAGAGCCGTCTCATAACTCGGCAGTGTCTGGGTAAACTGCAGCTTCTTCCTCATATCTTTTTCTTTTTTTACTCTTTTAATACCTACTTACTTATGACTGACTTACTTTGCAGAGCTCACATCACAGAAAACACTTTAATTATTG
Source organism: Rhyacichthys aspro (assembly GCA_036850595.1). Classification (NCBI taxonomy): domain Eukaryota; kingdom Metazoa; phylum Chordata; class Actinopteri; order Gobiiformes; family Rhyacichthyidae; genus Rhyacichthys; species Rhyacichthys aspro. The sequence goes on along the minus strand of JAWCTZ010000876.1, from coordinate 12,848 downwards.
TTGTTGGTGTTACATAATGTTTATTACAAGTAATGTCCTAAACAAAGAAGCCAAGAACTAGTCTCTTCGTTCAAGTATCGTCAAAATAATTCACATTAAACACTGATCGGATCCAAAGTGATCAGGAAATACTTCCCTATGTTTCATCTTTGATCTGAAAATAGCTTCATAAAAAAAACACATGAACACTTTTTAAACAGAATGACAAAAAAACGATCTCGGCGAATGGCAATGGTATAATTACCCATGTGTGCTGTCAGTAAGTGGGTAGAGAACATTAGTGAGTGGCTCAATGTTCAGCTGCTCTATTTATTCAAGAATTGAAGCGACAACAGGCGAGAAGGACAGAAAAGAAGTCACAGAAGGCAGGAGGATGGACATGTAACCAGACCCTCACTCACGCCCTAGATCAGGGGTGCCAAGAGCGGGGCCCGGGACCCAAAATGGCCGCCATGGGGTTTGATTTGTTTTGTGACTAAAACTGCACACAAACTACAGCTATAATCGAACTACTTAGCCATTGTAAAGATGAAAAAACATGTTGGATTTTTAAAGGTTTGGATCAAAAAGCTGAAGTTCATGTGTTTCCAGTCAAAACGGAGCAGAGAAGGCAGTGGCACACACAAAAGGCATTTTAAACAAACCTGAGAGCAGTAGTAGTTCTTTTAAATACATGTAAAACATTTTTGCGTTTGGCCGTCTAATACATTTCTGCTTTGACCCTCCGAGGGGAAAAGTTTGGGCTTTTTAAATGTGAAGTTATCGTATAAATGTGTTGGTTTTGCCCTGTTAGGACAGTCCAAAGAGCCATTCTTCTACCAAGGCCACTTAAACTGTTTGTGGCACATTGCACTTCACTTTTAATCATTCTGTAATGGCTCTAACGCCTGGTCTGGCTTAATCAATTGTAGCTATCCTTACAAGCCATGTCTCGCGGTTAATATCCAGCATGTTACATTTGAACCCAGCTCTACTTTTATAAACTCCTCACAGTGGAAGCACAGCCAGACAAGAATGTTTTAACACTGTTCAACTGTGTCCAACTGTCGGCGGGTCATGTATCGATGGTAAATAAACGTCTTTTTAGTGCGACTCCCGCTGGTAATATCACAATAATCACATTAATACTGTCAACTTCTGATAAACGATCCAATAGTACCATCTACACTAATGCTGTTTGTGTAGGTAGATACTATTAAACATAGAAGATGGTTTCAGGACCTGTGCTTCCTCATCAAAGCCTGTTAAGCTGATATCTGCCTGATGAGATTAACATACACATGACTAAAGCAGCAAACCTGTATTAAATTTAATGCATGTTTCCATTGTAGACCTTAAACAAACAGACAAACAGCTCCAAGTCTATCGAAAAAGTGTTTTTAATTCACAAATTGAGTGGAAAGCGGCTCCGGTCTGTAAAGTTTTTTATCCAATCGACAACTCTCCGTCTTGACATTTCCCAAAGTGACTCCCACACGAGCACTGCCCTCACTTTTAGAGAAGAGAGCGAGTTCAATAAACGTCTAAATAGGTCTGAACGGGTCGAGGGAACACAGAGGCCACACATCAGTCGCTCCTGCTCGATCCCTGTCCCGTTAACGAGTCAAATCCACTTGTTCGGACTCTCTCCACACAATAACGCACACTCTGATGCAGATGTCTGGTCAAAAGCTTTTATTCACTAAATGTCAGGATCATTTCTGATGTTATCCTGTTGGTTTTATTAGTTTTAATGACAAAGGGACTCGGGACAGATGGACGTATAGGAAATCAAACGGAGAGCGGAGAAAAATATTTACGTACTGAAAGGTAGAACACAGCTCAGTTGGAAATAATGGTTGTAAATATAAAGGAATACATCTGGCTTTACATTTCAAGCCACATCCTGGTGTTATCTGAGCGTAAATCCATTCAAGAGCAGTCTGCGGTCTTCTCAACCCAAACGTAAAACTAATGAGATGTTATTTGACTTAGCTGTGTTTCTTTCAGCCGTTAGTATCACATCTTTCACCTTGCACCGCTCACGTTCATTAATAATGCTGTCAACTCAATTCCCACAACACACAGAGCTCCAGCGCATTTCCCTGGAATAACAAGCGAGCTCCCGATTACGCCCACGACGCGGCCCGAGAGTTTGGGAAGTTCATTTTAGGAGAGGATCATATGGTTCTGGGCCAAACTGATGGATGATAGTTTTATTCAGGGTTCCCACTCTTTACAAAATCATTTTTACAGACTTTTCTTGGCATTTACTGCATTTTCTCAACATTACTCACACACTACATTACATTTTGCGGCTCGTTAATGTCCATTTAGACTTTAAAAGGAATAAACTCACATGAGATTGTTCATTTATCATAAAAATCTGACAGATATTCTAGTTTTCAGTGGTGTATTTTTGCTTTTATGTGATGCATTCTGCCATTTTTTCTTTATGTAATATTCCTACGTGACACGGACTAAACTTGTGTCCTTGATGTGATCAGAAGAAATGCAACCAGTGTCTTTATAAATCTGAAGAGCTGAAATACAAACTGAGTCCCTGGTTGGGTTTTGAAAGTAAAATGAAGACAACTGTTCAATGAAATACACAGATAAAACAAACTCAACTGGAAACAAAAGCCCTGAATTCAATCAAAATACAGACATTTTGAAAGACGAAGGAAAAAAACAAAAAGAGGGAAAAACTATTTAGATATAGAACAGATAGAAATATTTAAGATAATCAACCATATTTAATCAGTTCTAAGTTCCTTTTGATGAAACATTCGGGACATAAAGGTCGTCTGAAACCGAGAGTGGCTGAATAAACCCTCCACAGTCAATAAATCTAAAATATAAAGATGGATTATCATAAATGATGCTCCAACAACTCTAGCTCCATGTCCGTTGTCTTTTCCTTTTGTTGTTTCTGTTTATCTGGAACACTGCTTCCGTCTACTACACACCTCCAACTATTCAGATTTATTCTCATTTCTAAATATTGTTCCTATCTGCACCTCCAGGTCCTGTCTTACCTGATTCATTGGACTACACTCATCTCTGGATCCCACCTGCCACTTTCTAAGAGCTACTTTCAATAAATCTCTTGGAACTGCATTTTTGTCTTTTGTTTTCTCTTTTCATGGACCAGCCACAGTTCATTGTCCCTCACTTGAGTTTTTAAAGATCAAATATAATCGTCTAGATTTGCAAGACGAGACAAGAAGGTCAGGTGCGTCAACACTAAAAAAATGTCCCTTATACATCTTCGATTGTGGTTTATCGTCTCATTTTTCTAATATATCAAGGGGATAAATGTATTAGTCTCTGGTTAAAAGCTGCATATGGAAGAAACTATGAATAACCTTCCTGAAACGTACTGAATATTTAAATAGTTTTGTGAAATAAAGATGCAGCGACTAAAATCTGACCAAACTGACCTCGACAGAGCTGTAAATGCACCCTGAGCCTGTGCTGACTGTAAACGTGGTTGGTCTCTGAACATGTGAGTGTTGTTGTGGAGACAGCGATAAGCAGCTCTCATTCATCACACGTTTGACTCCGGCTCCGAAACACTGACACATTTGGCCCGAGTGGCAAAAGCGATTAAACCCAAAACGGAGACAAAAGAGAAATGGATTAGACATTCACAGACAGTCACATTTACAGAGGTTATTACCAGGATCTAAAACTTTCTGTGGTCCAAGAGCAGATTTCAGATGAACTTTTACAATAAAATAATATAAAAATGTGTACATTGGTTGACTTTATTTAGATTTCTCTTTAATAGACCTGTAATAAAAAGGAACTGAGAAAATTTCAAAAAGCCAACAATGAAATTACAGTGTATAAAATAAAATAAAATAAAATAAAATAAAATAAAATAAAACAAAACAAAATAAATAAAATAAAATAAAATAAAATAAAATAAAATAAAATTAAATTAAATTAAATTAAATTAAATTAAATTAAATTAAATTAAATTAAATTAAACCTTTTTGTCCTGCGTTTTTTTGCCATGAAGCCTTTTAAGCCGTTGTTGAAAGCCACTTTTCAATCTTTTCAATGGCATTCTTTGATCCTGAAGTATGTTGGACAGAGTTCATAACATCTGCAGCTCATTATTTTATTTGTCTTTTTATTGCAGCAGGTGAATGACATTCTTTTCTTTGAACTGTGTCTTCAGGTGAAATCACAGCCAAAGGTGAGAACAGTGGATAAGTTCAACAGAGAAACACAGAAACGACTCTAAACGTTCAAGTTAAAAAACAAAACCTGGTTTAGACCCATCGTCCTAGTGTTGGTTTAGTACTAGTTTAGTCCTGCGTTTGTCCTGGTCTTAGTCGGATGTAGACACAGTTTTCGTCTCGGTTTTACCTTTAATTTAGTCCAGATTTCATCGTTTTTTGAAATAGTTTTGTCCTTTTTTTTGTTTGTTTGTTTGTTTTTTTTTGTCCAGGTTTAGTCTCAATTAAGTCCTTATAAAGTGGTTTTTGTCCCGTTTTAGATACGGTTTAGTCCTGGTTTTGTACTGGGTTTAATCCTGTTTTAGTCCTGCTTCAGAACTGGCTCAGACCCGGTTTAGTCCTGGTTGAGACCTGGTTTAGACCAGTATCATTCTGGTTAACATCTAGTTTACGAGATAATTTAGCCTTAGTTTAGTTCCAGTTTAGTATTTGGTTCAGTCAAGTTTTAGTTCTGGATCAGACCTGTTTTAGTCTTGGTTTGGTATGTCTTAGTCTAGGTCTCTCAGTTAAGTCTTGATGTAGACCTGGAAAAGTCCTGGTTACTTCTTTCAGTTTGAGTTTTGAGCTGGTTTAATCCTGGTTTTGGTCCTGGTTTTAGTTATGGTTTAAAACTTTGGGAAATCCTAGTTTAGATCTGTTTATTCCTGGCTTTTCTGGCTTAAGTCTGAGTTTAGTCTTGGTTTAGTCCTGTTTACACCTGTTTTTTGTCTCAGGTCTTCTCCTTCAGTTGACGGCTGCAGACATGAACATCACTGAGCGTATTTTCTAACTTTCTCTTGCAGCACAACCTTCCATTAAACCTTCCTCAAATTAAATCTGTGTGGGGTTTGTTACAGACCTGTGCGATCTGCTGGAGCCAGTTCTCAGGTCGAGCTCGGTCAGGCCTCTGTATCAGGCCTCATTACAACCTCTGCAGTTAATGGTCCGAGTCCAGAAACACACAAGGCCTGCCTCACTTCGTCCGACATCGCTGCTCTTTCCCGTAAGTGCCTCTCAACCCGTAAAAAGTAAATCTCAGCTGCAGTTAAAGTCGGGCTTTTTATCTAGCTGCTGTGAGACAAGAGGACGTCTGCTGTCAATGGTTATAAAGACTGTTTTGGGTTTTTTTTTTGCAAATGTAGCTGTTTAAAAGAGTGCCGTCTGCTCCTTTTTGGACAAAACAATAACAAAGTTGGGAAAAAATGACTCTACATCAGTGGTGTCAAACTCAAAGTGCTGAGAGACATTTGAGGAGCTTTAATTAAATTTTGAACATAAGGTTTCATCTTCATTTGAGTTTTACAAAAGTTATCACACCAACAATAATTTCTTCCTTTTATGGAAACTGGTTTGAGTTGGATTTGAACGGGTTTTTAGTCAGATTTGAACAGGTTTTAGATGGATTTGAACAGGTTTTAGTCAGATTTGAACAGGTTTTAGATGGATTTGGACTGGTTTGGGTTGGATTTCAACAGATTTTAGGTGGATTTGGACAGGTTTGAGTCAAATTTGAACAGGTTTTGTTTGGATTTCAACAGATTTTACTCAGATTTTAACCGATTTTTGATGGATTTGGACAGGTTTGAGTCACATTTGAACAGGTTTTGTTTGGATTTCAACAGATTTTACTCAGATTTTAAATGGATTTAGACAGATTTGAGTCAAATTTGAACAGGTTTTGTTTGGATTTCAACAGATTTTAGTCAGATATTAACTGATTTTAGATGGATTTAGACAGGTTTGGGTTGGATTTCAACAGATTTTAGATGGATTTGGACAGGTCTGAGTCACATTTCAACAAGCTGTAGTTGGATTTGAACAGATTTTTTTCTTTGTAGCGAAAATCAAATCCATCTAAAACATGTTCAAAACAAATTCAAAGAATAAAAAGCACCAAAAATATCACCTTCTAAATCTATTAAAGGGCCACATTTGACCCCTGCTCTAAATGTTCATTCACTTCACAAAATGCAGCCATTTTTCATCACATCCTCCAGTCTTTTCTTCTCGTTGCAGCTCAGATTGAGAACCTCAGACTGTGGCGTTTGTCCTGTTTGTTTGTGTGTTTAATTTGTTCTGGTGTGTGTCGTGAACCGTGGACGTGACGTCACAGCCAGTGTTTCAGCTCCGGGCGCAGACCTACAGTAATGCTTCACCCGTCGCTGCAGCTGCTCTACACAAGCCTTCGTTTCACTTCATTTCTGCGTGACCCGTGAAGTGAACAGAGGCAGATCCGTGTGCATTAAACCTCACAACCCTCGCTCTGATAACACTATACAGCAGTTTTTTACACATATAGAGTTAGACTGGACCCTACATGTGCTCTGAATCTGATTTATTTGACTTGAAAGAGTAGAAAAACATCCCTTATATTTCAAAGTAACTTAAAACAGCCCACTATATTTGCTATATATAGTGCTATATATATGCTAGCTATTAACTTAAAGCTTAGCTCACTTTTCAGGATAACTAGCCCAATTTTAGTCCGATTCTGCCTTTTTATTTTCCCCATCGACATTAACGGGAGTGTCACTGTTTAAAATAACAAGACAATTAATAAAAATACACCAGGTGGTCTGTGTAACTAAGTTTAAGATGTAAAAATCTCCAAACAAAAGCAGAAAACACATCATAATAATGAATGTATAGTGAAAACAAAAGCTGCTGGACAAACCACAGTCACAGCTTTGAGGCCAAAATGTTGAAAATTAGTCTTTCGTAGCTTATTTCACTTGTTTTTGGCCGAGAGGTGCATTATGGGTAGAGTAAATGAACAGCATGGATGTATTATAAGGCTGTGTCTTGTTCTGTGATGATTCTATGTATTGTCTTTATGTATATTGTATTGTGTGTTTTGTTTTTTTGGTGTGTTTTTTCTATGTGTGGAACTATACGGATGGAAATTAACATTGTGATAAATTCAGTGTATTTCCATTGTACGCTTATTAATGTGCACTGCCCCAAACAGATAAATGAAAAAATGAAATGAAAAGAAAGATGACGGTTAAAATAGACCATGGTGCTTGTGTTGTTGGAGCAGAAGGTAACTGAAGTATAAACTATTATAAAGTTAGAGTTAGTTGCAATGTAAAAATGCAAATTGGTTTTACAGGGTTTTTTTTTTCTTTTTTCAATTTAAAAATGTAAAACTAAATTAACCGAACAAACTAAAAACCCTTGTTATAATATTCATTTGCATTCTGGAGTCAAAATGAACAGAGCAGAATGTAACAAAGCAAAGGTTTATATAAATAATTTAAAACTTTGACAAAAAATGGGACCAACCAAGGCATAACCAGGCTCAACACTCTTTTCTGACTGACTTTCGCCCTGGCCTCTTCTTCTTTTCATTTTTACAGCTTGAACACTGTTTTTTTTAAAGATTTTCTAAAAGTTCTGGACACAGCAGAGACTAGGACAGCTGTGAAATAAACAAATGAATACTATCAAAAATTCTAATTAAAAACAAATCACCCTCTATAGTCCTTATCTGATGTTATCCTATTATTTATCTTATTATTTTACTCTGCATTATTTTCTTTTGTCCAAACATTTCTACAGTAAACCAGCTGTGTATTCAAAACTATTCACACAAAAAGATATTTCCAACTGTGTCTTTCTATAGACATTTAAATACCCAGAGCGTCTCCACAGACACACAAACCCCAGGCCTGTGTCATTTTTGATTAAAATCCCTAAAAGCTGGTTCACATTGTACTGAACGGACATCGCTGCTCAATCGGTGGCACTTTTACTCTTCGTAACAGTCTGTCTATTCTCTAAAGCCTGAGATAAATAGTGTTTAAAACTGTGTGGGTTTTTAAAGTGGATTCATTAATGAGTTCTTTGGTCGTGTTGGCTGGAAACGTTAAAACAAAAAAGGGAAAAACTAGCTCTAAAACTTCAAACTTGAGAGAAAATAAAAAATACATCAAACACACTTTGAATGTTTGCTTCTTTTTAATGCTGTATAACTTATATTAAAGTGGTTCTGATAGGATAAAGAGGATCTAAACTTATGATCTATGTTAATTTACAGAAATCACTGGTTTACATAACAATAAGATGTGTGTGATACTGTACATCTATTAGTTTATTGATGGCACGATGAAAAGAAATGTGATTGTCTGAAGATTAACTGGGAATATTATAAATCAGTGGAGTATGTGCTGCACAAAAGGATTTAGTTTGGTCTGGTTCTTTTTCACAACGACAGAAAAGAGAAAACAATGCACTGTATTTAAACCTAAAAAATGTACAATAAACAAAACAAACACAGTCACTGCTTTCTGCATGTTTTTAATGGGACATAGAAATAATTAGGGATTTGTAGTTCAACTCTCTGGACCTTTAAATGTTGATCTTTACTGCAAATTAAAAAAAATACAGCTTTGGAAAACAAATGGAGAGAACCACAGTGTTTCCAGGACACTTCATTCACATGTCGTCCGTCTTATAAACAAACAAATAATTATAAATTTACTCGAGGAGCAGTTTTTTCCGACTGAGTGAGAGGAGGTCACAGATTAATTATCAATGTCTCAGGCAGTATTTTACAAGCTTATTGTTTCTTACGAGGAGAATATCATCATAAAGTTGCATAGATACCTTTAATTTGAGAGTTTTTCCTTCGTCTTCGGTTTCCCGCAAGATGTACGGTTCAATCTGGGCTTAATTATGCGAGGTCGATGCTTAGTGCACAGATCCGTCCACTGGGAAAGAAGAAGACAGATGTGAGGTAGTTACAGTCAATTAGACAACACTAATTACCAATGCCACCTAAAGACTGGTCCATTGTAAGGCTGCCACTGTTCGCTGCACACCTCAGAGATGCTTTAACTTCAGAAGCTAAAGACAGAAGCTAAAACCAGGTCGAGCCTTTGGGAAATGCAAAAAAAAAAATAGATCCAGAGGAGAAGAGAAGAAAGAGACAGGTTTGTTTGGTCACATTTAAGTCAAAATGCCAGGTTCATGCTGCTTTATTCATGGATTTGGTTTGTTGTCGATGCAAAAAGGTGTCCAGTCATTAAAAAAATATATAAAGCAGATTTTAGAGGGGCTTTATACTTCATAAGGGACAATATTTTAGTAATGTATAGCTTAGTTGCACTTGGAATCATTTCCTGGAGACGCTGTGGAGTGAAAATTCAGGAGAAGGATGAGGTGATTTGCTGCTAAAGAGTTTATTTGTCGATATTTTACGTGGTTTGTGGTTGCTACTATAAATCAAACAGAGAAACCAACAAGAAATCCTCTCTAGTTCTCAAAAAAAGTCGTTCACAAAGGTTAGAAATGAAAGAAGTTGAAAGAAAAGTGAATAAAAAATGTCCTCTGCGGTCGGGAAAGAGTGTAGTCAGATAATATTTGTGTGTATAAGATATGGAAAAGGTAACTATCATTTGTAGATGAACATGGAATTGAAGAGTGAGCAACAAACTAATGCATATTGGAAACAATCTGCTGCATTTCTCCAAACTTATGCAGTCTTTAGTTCATTTTTTGGTGAAAAAGGGGTGAAAAATAGGCTTTATTTGCTATTTGAACAAAATATAGAACTCAATAATAACTGCAGCAGCATGAAGGACTGCAAGAGTTTAATGGAAGAAAAGTTTACGGAACAGAAAGAGCAAGATAAACAAAATATTAACACAACAAACATAAAGAGTAAAGTTAAAGAGCTGCAATAAGTACAATCATTGATTCTGTGGAAGTCATTTGAAGAGACCTAACAACTGAATCTTTGGGGATTATTAAAGTTAAAATTGAATAAAGAAACAGAAACAAAGATTAACGGAATGTAATAACAAAACTAAATGTATATAATATGGAAAAAACTGCAAAAATAAAAAATAAGGGTGTCCAATAACAATGAGAAAAAGTCCCAAACCATGTGGACTAAATTGAGACGTCATAATGTTATTTTTTTTAATTTTTGGACACCTGTCTCAGTCAGAAAAACAACAGCGAATCAAAAACAAAAGGGCAAACATGTTTAAATATAAAACATTTTAAATGATGCATGAAGAAGCCTGTCAGACATCTTCCTCTCTCTAACAGCGACACAGAAGTGGCAATTACGTTTCCCACCGCTTCACACATCTGCACAAATGTTCAGCCGGCGTTACCTGTCAATCTGAATCCAGCCGGCGCCAAACAACAGACAGCTCTGGATCCGCCGTGACACATGATTATTTCACAGTCGCAGTCGCCTCCAAAATGTGCAGCTCGTCCTCGTCGCTCGGAGACTCTGCCTGAGGCTTAATGTGATGTGGTTTTAGACTGTACCCGACTGTAAACCGTAGATTAATGTTAAAACACAGGTTTATTCAGCGTTAAGGGTGAAAACACACTGTAAAACTGTTAATAAAGCAGGATTCATCTATTTGTAGTTTCATTTATGAAGTTGTGAGTGAAAAGAGTGATTGTGAAGTCAGTTTCCATGATTACTATTTAATTGAACAATCATAACTGGATTAAGAAGTGGTTTATTCTGCAATAAATCAATTGGAAAATCAAAATTTAAAAGAGGAATCAGCGTGTGATGATAAATAAATGGAGGTTCTGTTTTGGCTGCTCTATTTAAACGTATTTGTTCGTCTTTCTTTCTGCTTTTCAAATGCGTTATGTTCAGTCATGTGCTTCCATTGAGTATTGGGTATGCCTTGAAGGTGCTGCTCAGTGCCTCCTGAAGTGTTTTACTCTTAGACAGTGACAGAGTTCCTCACAGACGTATCTTTATCTCTGTATTTGACTCGGTCTGGTCGTCTTCTCTTCAAGTAAATGCTCCGTAAAGTGGTTGTTGTGTAAAGAAACAACAAAAATTCCCCAAATCTCCTCTGTTTAAATTGCAGTCTCTATTACGAGGCTCAAGGACACACACAAAGAGAGGTGAAAGGTCAGGGTTGCACCTACGTATTTGGGCCAACGAGCTTTACTTAAAGAAACCAAAAAGACTAAGCTCAGGTCACCTAAGATACAGTCAAAAGAGCTGTTTAAAGGATAAACCAAGTGCTTAATTGTGTTTATTTTTATGGTGAAACATTTCTTGTGGTTCATAATGTGCAACTTAAGCTTTTAGAAGGTAGAGACTTTGACAAATAAAACACGTTCTTTGTGAGATTTGAACTCAAAAACAAGACTGAGGCTACACTGAGTTCTTATTGTGATTTTTAATGGCTGTTGACGACACCTGGCGCTCAAATGTGTAACAAAACTTTTAATAAATGCATTTCTTTTAACTTAGAAAAGAAGTTAAAAATGATTCAGTTGTGTTTAATTCGTGCACTGAGATGATACGTACCTTTATTAACACCTGATACTTGCTTACTAAACGTGACTTAGTGCAAACACTGACATCGCCAAAGCAAAGACAGCGCAGTTACTATTGTTTTGGAGATTTCCAGCTCAAGTTCACGTCAATACGGTCTTTACAGAACATCTCTCATCATGAACAAAGCTAATCAATGCCTCTCTGTGTCTGTCTCCTGCTCCTTTCTGATGAAGAGGTGAAGATTGGTACCGATTTGTCGTTTGAAAAATGAACCCAGTCACGACTCATTACCCCCGCTCGCTCCCGCTGAGGTTTGTCCTACTCAGAGGAGAGCTACTGTCTGAACGCAGGAGTGACTCAAAATTTGAATAAGTGATAGACACACTGAGCTGGAAGCATGATGAGTGTTTGTGACAGTCGGAGGGAGCTTTGACAGACACGTATTACCTGAGGCAGATGTTTGTACAGAGATTTAAGCTTTAAAACACTGAATTATCCATAAATATAAGAATTACTGGTTGCGTGCGGTAAACTTGTGGAGAGAAAATCCCGTAGAATAGTCAAATTTGGATCAGATCTACTTATTTTTCTTATAATTAGAAAGAACAAAGGTAATTTATTTGACGTAAGAAACCTACCAATGAAATCATCAGCAAAAACCTGCCACATGACTCTGAAAAATTATAAAGGCGCCGTAAAAAGGATGTGCTGTCTGCAAAATTGCACACATTGGACCAAAAGGAGAGCACTCAGGCTGAGAAATGTCAGGGCTCTCATCACGGCTCTGACCGGGTCGGACGGCAAAGAGGAGGCTCACAGAAAGACGAGGTAAAGGAGGAGGAGACAAAGAGATGAGAAGAAAGTCCAGCTGGAGGTAACAAGTCAGAAAATGTTGAGACTTTTTAATATTTTCTGCACAGAACCTCTCACTTGTGATCAGACAACATGTTCTTTGATTATCTGGATCGTAAAGGAAATTAAAATGCTTTATGGAAGAGTCAATGAAAAAAGACTCAAAATAAACTACATTTTTTCTTCTTTTTCATTGTCTATTCTGTACATTTCTGTCATTATTGTTGGTGTTGTTCCTGTTTGTCTTTTCCCAGAGACAGTCAGACCGATCCCGATCCTCAAAGTGAAATGGGTCTGGGACGAACTGTAACCATTTATCTGAAAAGTGGCGGGCTTTATGCAGAGCTTTATTTCTCTTCTTGGTTGTTTGCTTTCTTAATTGCCTTTCTGAACCTTTTGACCTCGGTCCACTCGGATCTGGCTGGATTTGAGGCTGCTGCAGTGAGATACCCCGGCCCCAGACACTGATGGATGATGGCACACACTCAAATGGACCGCTACAACAGAAAAGGTCAAAA